>MDKJ01197642.1:0-10919 GCA_005239525.1 Nicotiana knightiana
AAAACCATAACGTCCCGGCAAGGGAGCCAACAGTGGAATCAATACCATCCCGGCAAGGAAAAATAGCTATAACCAATCTCACTTAGTACATAACTTCACATAAAATTCTTCAACTGAAACCAATACTCAACATTGTTCAACATCAAGGAATTTCCACCAATATGGATAGCTATAAAGTGAAACTCAAGTATTACTTAACGAAAAACCACATAATACACAATATTCAACTCACGGGAATGCTTGACATCAACGTATAGGTACTTGTCACCTCACCTATAGGTTGAACATGATACTTACACATAGAAAATAGGACACAACACATATTCCCTCAAACTAAGGTTAAGTCAAACACTTACCTCGAATTCCACTACCAAACTCAAGCCTCAATTACCACTTTCCCTTTAGAATTCGCCTCCAATTCAATTGTATCTAAACATAATTAGCTTAATAATATCAATAAGTGCTAAATAATTCAACCCCAATGCTTAATTATAGGTTTCCTATCATCCTTCCCAAAAAGTCAAAAATCGACCCCGGGCCCGCTTGGTCAAAACACGAGGTTCGGACCAAAACCCAATCACCCATACGCCCACGAGCCCGGATATGTAGTTAGTTTCGGAATCCGACCTCAAAATGAGGTCTAAATTCAAATTATTCAAAAAGCCCTAAGTCTACCGTAATCCCCAATTTTCTACCCTTAAAACCCTAGAATTCTTGATGATAATTGATGAAAAACATTAGAAAGTTGAGGGAAATTAGTTAGTGGACACTTACCTATGATTTAGGAAGAAAATCTCTTGAGAAAATCGCCCTTGGTCTTCTATTTTTGTGAAGAAGTGAAAAAGAAAATGGATGAAGCTCTAACTTAAAACACATTGTCCGACTCTCGCACCTGCGGTGCTTGGGTCGCACATGCGCAAGGAAAAATGGTCGCACCTGCGGAAATGGGCAAAGCCACTGAGGGTCGCACCTGCGGAGGCTTATCCGCTTCTGCGGAAATCTTGTCGCACCTGCGGAAAGGGGGAAGGCTGGGCTAGACCGCACCTGCAGCTGAAGGTCCACACCTGCAGTCTCGCACATGCGGCCCTAGGCTCGCAAGTGCAGGCACACCAGAGCTGGCGCACCTGTAATGATTTTCCAATTCTAAACACCCCGGAACCTAACCGAAACTCACCCGGGCCCTCGGGGCTCCAAACCAAACATGCACACAAACCTAAAAACATCCTACAGACTTACTCGTGAAATCAAATCACCCAAACAACATCTTAAACAACAAATTTAGCATAGAAATCAAAGAAAAATCTCAAAAAGTTTCAAATTTCACAACTACGGGTCCGAATCACGTCAAATGACCTCCGTTTCTTACCAAATTTTACATGCATCACTCAAGTACCATATTAAACTTGTACCGGGCTCCGGAACCAAAATACGAGCCTGATACCATCAATTTCGAATATAAACAAATTTCCATAATCTGTCATAATTTCAGTAAATCAATTTCTTTCAAAAATTCATTTCTCGGGCTTGGGACCTCGGAATTCAATTTCAGGCATACGCCCAAGTCCCATATTTTCCTACAGACCCTCTGGGATTGTCAAATCACGGATCTGGGTCTGTTTACCCAAAATGTTGACCGAAGTCAACTTAAATTCAATCTTAAAGGAAAAATTAGCATTTTTCTCAGTTTTTCATATAAAAGCTTTTCGGATACACACCCAGACTGTGCACGCAAAATGAGGTGAGATAAAAGGAGGTTTTCAAGGCCTCGGAACACAGTTTTGACTTCTAAAACAGGAAATGACCTTTTGGATCATCATATTCTCCACCTCTAGAACAACCGTTCATCCTCAAACAGACATAGAAAAGTACCTGAATCAGGGAAAAGGTGGGGATACCAGCTCCACATATTGGACTTGGACTCCCAAGTAGCTGCCTCGGCAGGCTGACCTCTCCACTGAATACGAACCGAAGGATAACTCTTCAATCTCAATTGATGAATGTGCCGTGTCTAATATGGCTACTGGCTCCTCCTCATAGGTCAAATTCTTGTCCAACTGGACACTACTGAAGTCTAACACATGGGTTGGATCGTCGTGGTACTTCCAAAGCATAGATACATGAAACACTGGATGCACAACTGATAAATTCGGTGGCAATGCAAGTTTGTAAGCCACCTCTCCCACTCTATCAAGAATCTCAAATGGACCAATGAACCTAGGGCTTAGCTTGCCCTTCCTCCCAAACCTCATCACGCCTTTCATGGGAGACACCCGAAGCAACACCCGCTCTCCGAACATGAATGCTACATCGCGAACTCGGCGGTCGACATAACTCTTCTGCCTGGTCTGAGCTGTATGAAGTCTATCCTGTATGATCTTAACCTTATCCAAGGCATCCTGCACTAAGTCTGTACCCAACAACCGAGACTCTCCCGGCTCAAACCACCCAACCGGCGACCGACACCGCCTACCATATAATGCCTCATAAGGAGCCATCTGAATGCTCGACTGATAGCTATTTTTGTAGGCAAACTCAGCTAATGGCAAGAACTGATCCCAAGAACCTCCAAAGTCAATGACACAGGCTCCTAGCATATCCTCCAAAATCTGAATAGTACGCTTGGACTGTTCGTCCATCTGAGGATGAAATATTGTTCTCAACTCATCCCTCGTGACCAACCCACGCTGAACTGCCCTCCAGAAATGCGAGGTAAACTGCGTACCTCGGTCAGAAAAGATAGACACGGGCACACCATGAAGTCGAACAATCTCCCTAATGTAGATCTCTGCCAATCTCTACAAAGAATATGAAACTTCCACAAGGATGAAATGTGCTGACTTGGTCAGACTATCCACAATAACCCATACTGCATCGAACTTCCTCTGAGTCCGTGGGAGTCCAACAACGAAATCCATGGTGATACACTCCCACTTCCACTCAGAAATCTCAATCTGCTGAAGCAATCCACCGGGCCTCTGATGCTCGTACTTAACATGCTGACAATTCAAACACCGAGCTACATATGCCACAATATCCTTCTTCATCCTCCTCAAGAAATATTGCTTCCGCAAATCTTGATACATCTTTGCGGCGCCCGGATGAATGGAGTACCGGGAACTATGGGCCTCCTCTAAAATCAACTCACAAAGTCCATCCACATTGGGCACACAAATACGACCCTGTATCCGTAAAACTCCATCATCACCAACAGTAACCTGCTTGGCAACACTGTGCCCCATCGTGTCCCTAAGGACACACAAGTGAGGATCATCATACTGCCGATCTCGAATACGATCAAATAATGAAGAGCGAGCAACTGAATAAGCTAGAACGCGGTCTGGCTCAGAAACATCCAATCTCACGAACCGATTGGCTAAAGCCTAAACATCCAAAGCAAGCGGTCTCTCCCCGACCGGAATATATGCAAGACTACCCATACTGGCTGACTTCCTACTCAAAGCATTGGCCATCACGTTGGCCTTCCCCGGATGATATAAGATGGTGATGTCATAGTCTTTCAACAGCTCCAACCACCTTCTCTGCCTCAAATTCAACTCCTTCTTCCTGAAAAAATACTGCAAACTCTTATGATCTGCGAACACCTCACATGACACATCATATAGATAATGCATCCAAATCGTCAGCGTGTGAAGAATGGCTGCTAGCTCCAAATCATGAACTGGATAATTCTTCTCATGGATCTTCAACTGTCGAGAAGCATATGCAATAACCTTGTCATCCTGCATCAACACTACACCAAGTCCAACCCGAGATGCATCACAATACACAGTATACGGCCATGAACCTGTGGGCAAAACCAACACTGGCATCGTACACAAAGTTGTCTTGAGCTTCTGGAAGCTCGCCTCACACTCCTCTGACCACCTGAACTGGTCACCCTTCTGAGTCAACCTGGTCATCGGGGCTGCAATAAATGAAAACCCATCCACGAACCGATGGTAATAGCCCGTCAAACCCAAGAAAATCCGGATCTCTGTGGCTGATGTGGGTCTAGGACAATCCTTGACCGCTGAAATATTCTTGGGATCCACCTGAATACCCTCCGTTGATACAACATGACCCAAAAATGCAACTGAACTCAACCAAAACTCACATTTCGAAAACTTGGCATATAACTGACTGTCTTTCAGAGTCTAGAGAACGACTCGAAGGTGTTGCTCATGCTCCTCCCGGCTACGGGAATAAATCAGAATATCATCAATGAAGACAATCACGAAGGAATCCAAATAAGGCCTGAACACTCGGTTGATCAAGTCCATAAAAGCAGTTGGGGCATTTGTCAACCCGAATGACATCCCTAAGAACTCATAATCCCCGTACCGAGTGCGAAAAGTTGTCTTAGGGACATCGGATGCCCTAATACTCAACTGGTGGTAGCCAGATCTCAAATTAATCTTCGAAAATACCTTGTCGCCCTGAAGCTGATCAAACAAATCATCAATTCTCAGGAATAGATACTTGTTCTTGATGGTAACCTTGTTCAATTGCCGATAATCTATGCACATCCTCATTGATCTGTCCTTCTTCTTAACAAACAACATCGGCGCACCCCAAGGTGAGACACTAGGCCTAATAAAGCCTTTATCAAGCAAGTCTTGCAACTGTTCTTTCAACTCCTTCAACTCTAGCGGGGCCATATGATATGGCGGGATAGAAATGGGCTGAGTGCCCAGAGCCAACTCAATGCAAAAGTCAATATCCATGTCGGGTGGCATACCCGGCAGGTCGACAAGAAACACCTCTGGAAACTCATGGACAATGAGCACAGACTCCATAGAAAAAACCTCGGCACTAGAATCGCGAACATAGGCCAAATAGGCCAAACACCCTTTCTCGACCATACGCCGAGCCTTCATATATGAGATAACCATGCTGGAAGAATGACCAGAAGTCCCTCTCCCCTCCAGTCGAGGCAACCCCGGCAATGCTAAGGTCAAGGTCTTGGCATGAACGTACGGTATGGCATAATAAGGCGACAGCCAATCCATCCCCAAAATAACATCAAAATATACCATATCAAGAAGTAGAAGATCTACACTAGTCTCATGACCACCAATAACCACTACACACAAACGGTAGAAGCGATCTACCGCAATAGAATCACCTACCGGTGTAGACACATATACAGGAGTAATCAGATAATCACGAGGCATAACCAAATTAAGAGCAAAATAAGATGACACATAGGAAAATGTGGACCCCGGATCAAATAAAACTGCAGCATCCCTGCTGCAAACTGAAATAATATATGTGATAACTGCACCAGAGGCCTCAACCTCAGGTCTGGCTGGAATAGCATGACATCGGGGATGGGCCCCACCCATCTGAACTACGTCCCTGGGATGGCCTCCTGTTGGCTGACCTCTACCCCTAGTAGTCTGGCCTCCACCTCTAACTGCCTAACCTCCACCTCTAACACCTCGACCCCCACCTCTGGCTAGCTGAGCAGGTGGTAGAGCACCTGGTGCGGGAACCATAGCACGAGAACCCTGGTGCTGAGACTGCTCGAGGGTAAAATCTAGCAATGTGCCTCTTATCACCACAAGTATAACAAGCCCTCGGTTTCTAAGGCTGCTGACCCTGACGACTTGATTAACCACCTTGAAAACTCTGAAACGGCGGTGCACTGATAGGATCTGACGGTGCACTATAAGGAAACTGATCAGAATACTGCATATGAGAACCACGGCCACCTGGAGCACTGCAAGAAACCTGAAGTGCTGAATGAAACGGCCTAGGAAGATGGCCCCTACCAAAAGAATCCTTACCTCCAGATGAGGCACCACTGAACCTGCCAAAATGACGGGGTCTCTTGTCAGACCCCTAACCACTCCCCTGCAACAGAACCATCTCAACTCGTCTGGCCACATTTGCATCCTGGAAAGAAATCTCACTCCCTGTCTCCTTGTCCATCTGCAATCTGATCGGCTGATCTAGTCCCTCAATAAATCTCCTCACCCTCTCTCGCTCGGTGGGAAGTATCATAATAGCATGTCGGTCCAAGGTAACAAATCTGGTCTCGTATTGAGTGGTGGTCGTAGATCCCTGCTGGAGATGCTCAAACTGCCTCTGAAGATCCTCTCTCTGAGTGATAGGAAGAAACTTCTCCAGAAATAGCTGAGTGAATTGGGCCCAAGTCAAGGACGGTGATCGAGCGGGTCTAGCCAAACAATAATCTCTCCACCAAGTCTTGGTAGGACCTGACAGATGAAAAGTAGCAAAGTCTACCCCATTGGCCTCCACTATCCCCATGTTCCGTAGAACCTCATGGCAGCTATCCAAGTAGTCATGGGGATCCTCTAAAGATGCACCACTGTAAGTAATAGTAAACAGCTTGGTGAACCGGTCCAACCTCCACAAAGCACCGGCAGACCTAGCTGCTCCATCACCGGTCTGAACCATAATACCCGGTTGAGCTACCCCAGCTGGCTAAGCTACTAGATTCTAAAACTGAGAAGCCAACTGCTCCGGAGTGCGAGTAGCGGGAGTCTGGGCTCCTCCTTCAGCCTGAGAGACGGTTGGTGCTGAAGGAAGTAAACCTGCCTGAGCAACACACTCCATGAGGCCCACTAGACGGACCAGAGCATCCTGGAGTACCGGGGTGGCAATGAACCCCTCGGGAGCCTGAGCTGGTCCAACCGGGACTGTCTGGGCAGGAACCTCATCAGCAAACTCTACCTGAGGCTCCGTCACTGGGGCTGCTGCTCTGGGCTGAGCTCTGCCCCTGCCTGGCCTCTAGCACGGCGTTGGCCTCGGCCCCTCATAGGAGATGCAACTGGAGTCTCGGGTTGCTGATCAGTGGATGAAGAAGCACGTGTTCTCGCCATCTGTGAGAGAATAGAGTAGAAATTCAGTTAGTTTTGAGAAATCAAATTGTACGACAGAGAACAATAGATGTGAAGTCATTCCTAAACTCTGTAGCCTTTGGGGGATAAGCACAGACGTCCACGTACCTATCCCTCAAGACTCTACTAAGCTTGTCCGTGAATTGTGAGACCTAAGCAACCTAGAGCTCTGATGCCAACTTGTCACAACCCGAATTTCCCCATGTCGGGACCGTGATGGCGCCTAACATTGAACCCGCTAGGCAAGCCAACATTTCTAATTAATTACCTTATTCCTTTATCTTTAACAGTTTACCAGACTTTATAATAAAATCACAGAATTTAAAATATATGCTAATAACATGATTCAACCGTTTGATATAACACTAATACAAAATCAAGAACCAAAGTACTCCCAGAACAAGTGTCAAAACCTCACGGACTGTCTATGAATACTACACATAGGAGTCTGAACAAAATATAAGTATACATCTTCTTAGAAGTAAATAAGAACAGAATACAAATGAAATAGGAGGGGACGCCAAGGCCTGCGGACGTCTGCAGAATTACCTCAGAGTCTTCACTGGACTAAAGACAACAACCCTGATCTAAGGTCCGAAAAGTTAAGTACCGGGATCTGCACAAAAGTGCAGAATGTAGTATCAGTACAACCGACCCCAAGTACTGAGTAAGTGCGAGCCTAACCTCGACGAAGTAGTGACGAGGCTAGGACACGACAACCAAATCAACCTGTGCAGTTTAATAGTATACGAAGAAAATAATAACAACGAAGGATAAGCAGCTAAGCATAAAGGAAAAGGGAACATGCTGAGGGGAGGAAATATCAAATAATGGAAATAACGAGATAAAGCACAAATTAGATATCAATTTAAGCAACAGAAATAGTAACACATAAGCAAGTGCACGGCATCACCCTTCGTGCTTTTACTCTCGTCTTCACCATCAGAATTAATATATTCAGCACGGCATCACCCTTCCTGCTTTTACCTCACATAATTATGGCACGGCATTATCCTTCGTGCATTATCACTCATATCATGGCACGGCATCACCCTTCGTGATTTTACAATCACAATATCGGCACGGCATCACACTTCGTGCATTAACATTCACTCACAATCTCACGCACGGCATCACCCTTCGTGATTTTACACTCTTCCTCACCCAAACACATCAAATGACAACAATCCAACGAGGAAATTAACAGAGTAAGAAAAAATAAAACCATAACGTCCCGGCAAGGGAGCCAACAGTGGAATCAATACCATCCCGGCCAGGGAAAATAGCTATAACCAATCTCACTTAGTACATAACTTCACATAAAAATCTTCAACTGAAACCAATACTCAACACTGTTCAACATCAAGGAATTTCCACCAATATGGATAGCTATAAAGTGAAACTCAAGTATTACTTAACGAAAAACCACATAAATCACAATATTCGACTCACGGGCATGCTTGACACCACCGTATAGGTACTCGTCACCTCACCTATATGCTGAACATGATACTTACACATAGAAAATAGGACACAACACCTATTCCCTCAAACTAAGGTTAAGCCAAACAGTTACCTCGAATTTCACGACCAAACTCAAGCCTCAATTACCGCTTTCCCTTTAGAATTCTCCTCCAATTTGATTGTATCTAAATATAATTAGCTTAATAATATCAATAAGTGCTAAATAATTCAACCAAAATGGTTAATTATAGGTTTTCTATCATCCTTCCCAAAAAGTCAAAAATCAACCTCAGGTCCGCTTGGTCAAAACATGAGGTTCGGACCAAAACCCGATCACCCATACACCCACGAGCCCGAATATGTAATTTATTTCGGAATCCGGCCTCAAAACGAGGTCTAAATTTCAATTATTCAAAGAGCCCTAACTCTACCCAAATCCCCAATTTTCTACTCTTAAAACCCTAGAATTCTTGATGATAATTGATGAAAAATATTAGAAATTTGAGGGAAATTAGTTAGTGGACACTTACCTATGATTTGAGAAGAAAATCTCTTGAGAAAATCGCCCTTGGTCTTCTATTTTTGTGAAGAAGTGAAAAAGAAAATAGATGAAGCTCTAACTTAAAACACACATCCCGGCCCTCACACCTGCGGTGCTTGGGTAGCGCAGGTGCAAAAAAATGGTCGCACCTGCGGAAATAGGCAAGGCCACTGAGGGCCGCACCTGCGGAGGTTTATCCGCTTCTGCGCAAATTTTGTCACACCTGCAGAAAGGGGGCAGCCTGGGCTAGACCGCACCTGCGGCTGAAGGCTGAAGGTCCGCACCTGGGGCTGAAGGTCTGCACCTGCAGTCTCGCACCTGCGGCCCTAGGCTCACAAGTGCGGGCACACTAGAGCTGGTGCACCAGCAGTGATTTTCCAATTCTAAACACCCCGGAACATACCTGAAACTCACCCGAGCCTTCGGGGATCCAAACCAAACATGCACACAACCCTAAAAATGTCCTACGGGCATATTCGCATGATCAAATCGCCAAAACAACATCTTAAACAACGAATTTAGCATAGAAATCAAAGAAAAATCTCAAGAAAAGTTTCAAATTTCACAACTACGGGTCCGAATCACGTCAAATGACCTCCGTTTCTTACCAAATTTTACAGGAATCACTCAAGTACCATATTAAACCTGTACCGGGCTCCGGAACCAAAATATGGGCCTGATACCATCAATTTCGAATATAAACAAATATCCATAAACTCTCATAATTTCAGTAAATCAATTTCTTTCAAAAATTCATTTCTCGTGCTTGGGACCTCGGAATTCAATTCCGGCGATACGCCCAAGTCCCATATTTTCCTACGGACCCTCCGGGACCATCAAATCACGGGTCCGGTTCAGGGTCTGTTTACCCAAAATGTTGACCGAAGTCATAACTTAAATTTAATTTTAAAAGGAAAAATTAGCATTTTTCTCAGTTTTTCATATAAAAGCTTTCTGGATACACGCCCGAACTACGCACGCAAAATGAGGTGAGATAAAAGGAGGTTTTCAAGGCATCGGAACACAGTTTTGACTTCTAAAACAGGAGATGACATTTTGGGTCATCACATCATTCCATAGGGGGGAGGAAGACTAAGAAAGATATTGTCATATTTTTTAATGCTATAGTAAAATTATAATGCATTGCTTTGAATATCTCTTATTCTCTTAACAGTATTTTTGTCTTTAAATTTGATTTAAAAATTTAGGTCACAATTCTACAATATAATTTACAAGAAATTGCCTTAGATATTTTTATTACCATCTTTTTTTCTCTAACTTCTGTAAAAAAAATTTTAAAAAAAAAGAATCTGTTGGGCCCACTTAAGCCCGGGACCACTAGCTCGTGGGACCGCAAGACCGTTTAACTAGGGACCGGTCCAGGACCAGTACCTACCCACTTAGGCCCGGGCCTGATCCACATGCCAGCCTTAGTCTAAGCTTTGAAAATTCAGAGCCTCAAAATTTGATACTGATTGTGCATCGGAAACTACCAGTCCATTTATAAGTATCTTATTACAAATATTGGTCATTTCATTAAATATTACTAATATTAGCTAAATATTATCAATATTAGCCAAATGTTACTAATATTAGCCAATTAGTTATCTGTAGTCAAAAAAGGGTCAAATTTTTCCTTTTTTTTAGTGGGTGTTATTAGAATAGATTGAGTACATCTTAAGGAGCTTGAATCTCAGTTTTGGGATTATTTGGCAGAGTTTTAATGTGATTTGAATTTTATTCGAAGTAGAAGATGAAACATGGATGTGTATCACATATGTATCAAATGTTTATCACATGTATATTCATGTATACCTCTATGTGTGATACATGTTTGATACATGTGTTGCAGAAGGATTTTTTGAACTCGATTTTAACTATGGATTTTGATACTAAATCAGTTCAAATCACCTCCAATCTTCCTCAAAATTTGTATATTGACTCATCTATATGTTTTTAATGATTTTCAACCATACCCACTGAAAAAAGTCCTTTTTGGTTAGATTTTAGGAATATTGTAAATATATATATATATATATATATATATA
>ML411504.1:0-52074 GCA_005239525.1 Nicotiana knightiana
ATATATATATATATATATATATATATATATATATATATGCGTATATAATGCCATCTGGTCATGATTTCAATGTAAATGAATATTATGCATGAGAAGTACGTCAATAAAATCTTTCGAAGTGTCATAAGACCATTATGCCTCTGATTAATATCATGAAATAAACTTTTTTAACTTACCTATTTTTTGAGACCCATGAATAAATGATAGAATAATATTACCCATGGGGAATCAAGAACATAAACATCTCTAGTATTTCTATGAATAGAATCATTTATGGAAATTGTGAATTTGCTCGTTTCGTTTGTGTCGTATAGATCATGCCAAAAGAAAGAAGGGATAGCCTTAACATACCTGAACCGATTCTCTTGACAATTCCTCTAATACACGTCAGTTATGATAAATCACATAACATCGGATCGAAGTAGGGAAGAATCCATATGATATTCTTGAAAAAAATTGCACAGTGCTCTCTTAGAATCGCAAAATTCTGTTGCAATTACACAATATAATTTCGTATGAATTTCTCTGATAAACCAATGTCACACCCCGAACTTGGGGGGCGAAGACCGGCACCCGGTGCCTTACCTATCTTTGCGTACCAACTTGCGACTAAGGGATTTTGAGCATATAATGTCATACTTTGGCCATGGGCCACATTGCAAGACAATTGCAAATACCGTCTAAATCTCAATATAAAGTTGGGCCGACAAGGCCGTCATAACTACTACAATTGACAAACCAACAAAATGTACATAAAAGGCCTTCAAGCCCAACATACTGCGTTAACTGACATGATATGTCTACAAGCCTCTACTAACGGATATACTATGATCGGAACATGGCCCCGACCTATTCATTGCATATATACATATATACAAAGATGTACGTAAATCTCTAGACCCGGCAACTCCGAAAGGTATGGAGCTTACCGATCAAGCTGAACTCGGGCAACATCTAATGAGGAGGTTTAACCGTCTGTCTGTCTGTCTGAACCTGCACGCATGAAATGCAGCGCCCCAAAAAAGGGACGTCAGTACAAAATAATGTACCGAGTATGTAAGGCAATATACTGAAAGCTGAAACTGAACTAATAATATAATAACTGAAAGCAACTGGGAACCTACGATAATCTGAACATATGCTTACCTACTGATACTGACTCAACTCTCTCAATATAGTAAGTAAAATAGTTGTCCGGCCCTATAAGGCTCGATATATATACATATAAAACTGCTCTGCCGTAGTAGGCTCGCTCATAGGCGCTAGGCCATACTAAGCTCTGTATCTCGGCCAACTGGGCTCGCTCATAGGCGCTCGACCATAGTAGGCTCGGTACATAACTTACCATCTGATCTGAGATTGCCCAATAGGGGCCCGCCCATCGATTATAGCTCGATGGTAATGAAAATACTGTAATACTGTATATATAGATTCTCTGCTCTCTTGATTGGAAGAAGATAATACTCAATTGAACATGAAGTACCGATAAGGGAGAATACTATAACTTATGAGACTAGGATAATGTATATAAATTTGGGAGTCTGAACTTCTCTTTGTGTCTCATTATCAAACATATGTAATTACTGGATCATGCCAAAAGGAAGGAAAATGATAGGCTTAACATACCTGGAGTAGAAAAAAAATCCGTATAATATTCTTGGGAAAGGTTGAACCGTACTCTCTTAGAATCGCAAAATCCCATGTCGCTTAAGACGCTATGAAATCAAGTGCTCCATCGTGGGTTATTTTGGTGTTGTAGTAGGAAAATGTTACGTGTTCTTCAAGATATACTCACGAAATTTCCTAATAGAAAGAGTACTATATTATAATGTATTGCCTTACTATATTATACACATTGGATATGGGATAATATGACTTTCAAGATTTTGGATAAGTTTAAGTGTAAAATTTGGTTGAATCTTGCTGAACGGTTTCTATCACTTGTATATAAGGCCTCTCTTTGAATTAGAGAGGTTTCTATGCATTAAATGGAATGGGGCCCACATATTAATGACTAAGCCTTAATCTTACTCAATTGTGAACCTTTCAATTATAAGGTAAGAGTCACTAAATAAAAGAAAGGGGCTGCCACGTTTTGGCTTGTTAGGCCTTATCCTAATATCTTAATTAATTATCCACTAATCCTTAATTAACTAGTTAATATCTCACTAATAAATAATGAATCAATTACCCATATAATTAAGAATCATCTCAACTTACTTAAAATATTACCCACTTTATACATTTTACTATCATGATCATGTGGTACCTTGTATGGTACTAGTCCATAAATACAGGGTATTATAGCTCGAACCGTATTTTACCCTAAATTGTCAAACCTTGACGAAACTCATTTTCTTTGACTTGCTTCCCCTCTTAACTTCACGAATTTATCCATCACTTGTTTGAAATAACATAATTTATATAATCTCAAAATAATCCCATTCCCGAACTTACGTCGATTAACTTACGACGAAACTTTAGCATACGAACATGCGTGATGTAATATATCATTCCATCAATTTATTTATGACGTACTTTAACGTACGTAAACATGGGGTGTAACAACCAAGAACTCCCCCGTTGCTATTACAATATGGAGTCTTGTTTGAATTATCAAATCCTCTCCAAATGAACTTTTGATGTCAACTGAAGATAAGTGTAAGACTAATATAAATTCCCCCATACATGTTTGCAAGAAATGGATAGGAGTGTTGTCCATGTGCCCTTCTAATTAATTTCCTAAAGTCAAGAGTCACTATTAGACCCTTCTCCACTTGCTGCCACGTGGGGGGCTTTGTCCCTACCTACTAATTATTCACAAATCTTGAATTACATGATTAATCTCTCATTAAACCAATAATTAATTAATTACCCACATTATTAAGAATTATCTCAAGTTACTCAAAGTACTACTCACTTTTAACACACTTTATACATCTTATAATCATGGTCATGTGGCACCTTGTATGGCACTAGCCCATAAATATTGGGGTATTATAGCTTGGACTGTATTGCCAAACTTCGACGAAACTCATTTTCTTCGATCTGCTTACCCTCTCACGTTCATAAATTTATTTATCACTTGTTTGAAATAGCGTAATACTTATAATCTCAAAATAATTCCATTCCCGAACTTATGTCAATTAACTTACAACGAAACTTTAACATGCGAAAATGCAGGATGTAACATCTCATTTCCGAGCTTCCATCAGTTTACTTATGGCGTACTATTACGTGCGAAACGTGGGGTGTAACAGGCACCAGGTAAAGCTCAATTTATCTTATTTACGACTGAATATTTTTCTAAGTAGGTTGAAGCCCAAGCGTACGAGAAAGTCAGGGAGAAGGAAGTCATCGACTTCATTTGGGACCACATCATATGTCGGTTCGGGATGCCATCTGAAATCGTATGCGACAACGAGAAATAATTTATCGGCAGCAAAGTGACCAAGTTTCTCGAGGATCATAAGATCAAAAGGATCTTATCCACACCTTACCCCCAGTGGGAACGGACAATCCGAATCGACCGACAAAACCATAATCCAAAACCTGAAGAAAAAGTTGACAGACGCCAAGGAAAATGGAAGGAATTTCAGCCCGAAGTTCTTTGGGCATACCGCATAACCTCGAAATCCAGTACTGGGGCTACCCGTTTCTCATTAGTTTATGACGCCGAAGCTCTAATACTGGTCGAAGTCGGGGAGCCAAGTATCAGGTTCCGATATGCAACAAAGGAATCAAATGACGAGGCCATGAATACGAGCCTGGAACTATTGGATGAAAGGCGTGAAGCCGCCCTCGTCCGATTAGCCACCCAAAAGCAGCGGATCAAAAGGTATTATAATCGAAGGTCCAACCTTCGATACTTTAATGTCGGGGACTTAGTACAAAAGAAAGTCACACTAAACACTCGAAATCCGAATGATGGGAAGTTGGGTTCGAATTGGGAAGGACCGTACCAGATTCTCGAGGTCACCAGGAAAGGATCCTATAAACTCGGGATGATGAATGGGGAACAACTATCAAGTAATTGGAATGTAACTCACCTAAAATGATATTACTGCTAAGGTACGACCCTATTCATTTCCTTTTATTTTTGACTAACACTTGCAGGTGATCGACAAGAAGCAACACGAAGTCTTGACGTCTGAAAGCACGCGTTGCACTCTTTTTTCCTTAGACCAGTTTTGTCCCAAATGGGTTTTCTGGCAAGGTTTTTAACGAGGTAACAATGGATCATGCTAACTTAGAATCAAAGGTTGATCACGAATCGGTGTCGAAGATTGTGTTTACAGTATCCGAGATTTCTCTACAATCAACCTCAAATACTAGGGCCATTACCCTCGGACATCGAATTGCTTTAGAAAGGAAATTATTTTGTAATGGAAGGGTCTCGATAGGTAGGATTTCTTGTAAGGGCCAAACAGTCAAACGGACTGTGCCCACGTAGATTGCTCGAGCCCTGACACAAAACATGTACACATGTATAACCATTTAGCACAAAAATAAAGAGAAGTACTTTCCTACATTCATCTTATTTTTAAATTTTTTTTCTTTACATACCTTAAAAGAATTTTGTACTTTTGATCTCCTCAAAGAAACGAGCTCAAGGTCCGACTATAACCAAAATTTGGATAATCACTCCCTCACTCGGGGACTGCCGTCCGAAAACAAGATCGAACAGATCGAGCTATTAAACATCGGAGATACAAGACCTATTAGGAAACCTGCAAAATTTAAAGGCCACAACCATACCTACTAGGGTACTGTTATCTTAGCAATTCTGGATAACTCGAGGAAGCAAGCCCACTGGGCTACGCTCGGAATTAAAAGGCCACAACCACATTAACACGGCTCGGAGACGTCCGAGAACCGTAATAAAAAATAGGCCTTCAAAATTTTCATAACCGGTTCTAAAGGCTACCCTCAACAAACTATATTTTGAATTACTTACTTTGGGAGAAAGTTCCCGCTGACACCGAACACAAGACGCCTCAAAACAGAATAATGTAATGGCAGGGTTTGTAGGAACTTACACAACCTAAGTTATTTTATGCTAAGGCATTCCGACCTTTGTGAATACAAGTAATAAATCAAAGGAAATATTTGAGAGCCGAAAGGGAAAGAAAGCCTTTTTTAGATATAATAAACTTTTTACAAAGGCCAGAATGGCCTAATACAAAAAATTACAATGGCCGAAACGACCTCAAAAAGATGTCAAAGAAAGCAAAAAAAAAATATAAAAATCTATAAAGGCCTAAGTAGCCTGGTCTTCATTGAAGGCAACATCTCCGTCCTCGGGATCTTCCCCGTCTTTGGACTCTCTTAAGCTCTTGGAATCTTCCTCGGGAAAGGCTAGCTTCCGGGCCCTGGCTTCTTCCGATTTTGGCGTTTCAATTTCGACCAGTACATCCAAGTCATGAGCATGAACTCTCTCGAGGGATTCCCTTCGAGCTTTACGCATTTCATGATCCACAATGCTCCTAGGCTGTGCTTGGATGGCCTCGGCATCGACCTTGAATTGGGCCACTTTAGCATCGACTTTAGTATTGGCCACTACCACCTCAGATTTAGCCGCCTCAAGTTCATTGACCAAGTTTGCTTTATCAGAGATAGCCGAGTCCGGTTGGGATTGAAGCTCCTCAATTTTCTTGACCTACACCGAGGTTTACTCCTTTGCAGCCCGGAACTGGGACTCGACCGACTCCAATTCTGCTTGGACGACCTCCTTTTTCGAGGCTAAGATTTCCATATTCTTCTTGAACTCTTCATCCTCGGCTTGTATCGTATCTATTAGTGTCTTGAGCTGCCCGACCTGTTCGAGCCTTTCCGGACCGGCAGGATCGGATCGTTAGTTACTATCTCTAATTCATCTTCACTATCGTGAAGTACCCGAAATACCTGCTTAGCCATCTCGACATGCTCACTCTGAGCCGCTTCTAAATCGGCCAAGGGCTTCTCACTCAGATTCTTGTAAGTATCCCTACTCTTGGTGAGTTCTTGAACCTCAGCCTCGTGCTCCTCCCGGATTCGGAGGAAAGCCTCATGATGCAACACCGAAGCCTGCAAGCACGAAAAAAGATTTTAGAATTATTTACAACTTCAAGTTTAAAATAAATAATGAACTGACCCTCGAAGTTACCCGATTCAAAGCGTGTTGGGCCTCATTAAATAGGCAAGGTTCTTCCATCGCATTCATCACAACCTAGTCTTCCTCGGTCATCAAGAATCTAAGGTAACTAGCAACCCCCACGAGGGCAGAGAAGACCCGGGCATCCTCCAGAACAGAAAAAGTTATCGACCTCCTGCGGTTGGGGTTAACACTTGGGGTCGAGAACTAATCCACCAGTTTTGGGCTCGATGAAGACCTAGTAGCACCCAAGGACGGTACCTTCTTTGGCACCGGAAAATCACCAAGCCTGGTGACATCTTCCAAAGAAGTGGACTCAAATCCGTCCAAGAAGCCATGGATATCAGTCGCCCCTGAGGCCCCTCGTAAGAATGACTTTCTAACATACTGGCCTCACGAATCATGGCATCCGAAATCTGAAGGGATTCAAAAATGTCGATCACTCCGAGCTCGTCTCTCGAGGCATCTTCCGTTGCTCGAGAAACGTTATCTCAATCTCCCTCTCGACCCCTTTAGCTTGGGGTGGAGTGGCCTCAGCCCCTTCTGGTTTGGGAGATTCGGCCAAAACTCCCTCATCGAACTCCTCCGGTTTGGAGGGCTTTTGTATCAAAGGGTTTGGATCTGTCTTCCTCTTCCTCTTCCTCTTCCTCTTCTTCTTCTTCTTCTTCTTCTTCTTCTTCTTCTTCTTCTTCTTCTTCTTCTTCCTCTTCTTCTTCCTCTTCTTCTTCTTCTTCCTCTTCTTCTTCTTCTTCCTCTTCTTCTTCCTCTTCTTCTTCTTCTTCCTCTTCTTCTTCTTCTTCCTCTTCTTCTTCTTCTTCTTCTTCTTCTTCTTCTTCTTCTTCTTCTTCTTCTTCTTCTTCTGACTCATCCGTTAGTCGACGTACCGAGTTCGAAGGTAGAGCACCGGAGTTCCCCCTGGGCTTGCAAGACCTGCTTGTTGCTCGAGAAGCGTTATCCCAGTCTCTCTCTCGACCCCTTTAGCTTGGGGTGGAGTGGCCTCAACCCCTTCTGGTTCTGGAGATTCGGCCAAAACTCCCTCATCGACCTCCTCCGGTTTGGAGGGCTTTTGTATGGAAGGGTTTGGATCTGTCTTCCTCTTCCTCTTCCTCTTCCTCCTCCTCCTCCTCCTCCTCCTCCTCCTCCTCCTGCTCCTCCTGCTCCTGCTCCTGATCCTGCTCCTTCTCCTTCTCCTTCTCCTTCTCATTCTCCTTCTCCTTCTCCTTCTTCGGACTCATCCGTTAGTCGATGTACCGAGTTCGAAGGTAGAGCACCGGAGTTCCCCCTGGGCTTGCAAGACCTGCTTGTTGATCTCTTATTTTCCGAGTTCGGGGGACTCGAAATCCTTTTTATCTTCTTATCATCACCCTGCTTCGGAGTAGGGGACTCAAGAGGCATATCTTCATCACCGGATAGAGGCCTCATAGCAACGTCCTTGGGGATACCTACAAGAGAAAGTAGATGAGATTCGATAGCGAAAGGAGGAAATTGAACATTATTACCTCGGGAAAAGAAGCTTACCATGATTACTGGCCTCCCATCGACCCCTTCGATAATTCCATCTAAGCACGCTCGAAATACGGTCTATGTGACACAAGGCCCTCAACCCATTCCTTCAGTTCAGGAACTACGTTCAGTATCGGGGCCACAACTGCAATAACAAAAACATCGGTAAAGAAGGAGATAAGGGAAACAATAGCAAGATTGAACCTTCAAGGCAAAGTACTACTTACATTTCATGTTCCATTTCTCGGGAAATGGCATGTCGTCGGCAAGGATTAATTTTGAAGTCCTTATTCGAACAAACGGCCCATCCAACCTCGGTCCCGAGACTCGTCTATGCTCGAGATAGGGCCCTGTTGGCCCGGCGAGTAAGCTTGATCAGCCCCCGATAAAGTCGGGGACTGTAGAGGCGCATACAGTGGTCGAGGGTAAAGGGACATCCTTCAATTTTGCTTACGAAAAATCGGAGGAGAATTACTATTCTATAGAAGGAGGGGTGGATCTAGCCAAGAGTTACGTCATACCTCTTGCAGAAAGAAATGATGATAGGGTGTAAGGGACCCAACGTGAAGGGGTAAGTGAAACACTTAGAAAACCCTCCACGTGGGGTAGTGATTGATTCCTTGGGAGAAGGTACTACCACGTGTTTATTGGACCAATTGCAATCCTCTTTAACCTTGGTGAGGAGATCATTGGTAATTGTTCATATGTACCTCGAGACCGGCTCACATCGACCCGGTACCAAGGAGGTCTTTTCAACCTTAAAGTCAGCAACGATAGGGCACCCTGCCGGGACAAATTCCTCAGGGTTAGGTCCGCCACTAGCGGGTCGTGATGAAGAAGCGGACTCCTTTTGCGGTACGGTCTTAGAAGTTTTCGCCATGAAGAGCAGAAGAATAGAGAATTAGGATGGTATGCGGTTTGATAAAAGTTCAAGAAATTTAGGTGCAAGAGTTACAAAGAAAAGGGATTTTTGAAGAAAAAACAAGAATAGGAGGAGCTTTGAACGTAAAGTTTGAATGAAGGAAAGCTAGGGTACTTATAGCTTGTCGGTGAGGGTTCAGAATCGGGAGAAATTTAAAAATAGCTAGAATTTACAAGTGGTCATTCAAAAATAGCCACAGTTTCAAAAGTAATCAAAATTTAGCCACTTTTCATGTAAAGATAAATCCGAACGAAAACACTGTTCAAAGTCCAAAAAATACTCTAGCATAATATACTGGAATTCCAGTATAATATACTGGAACTCCAGTGTAATATACTGGAACCCCAGTGTAATATACTAGAGTTCCAATATACTTATACTGGAATTCCAGTATATAATACTGGAGTTCCAGCATAAGTATATTGGACTTCCAACATAATATACTGGAGTTCCAGTAAGATATACCGGTCCAACATAATATGCTGGAAGTTCATACACACGTGCTCCAATCTCCAGTATATTATGCGGGAACTTTTCACGTGTTGGGGCAAGTCAATTAAGACATAGGATATCTAAGCTTCTTTTAACGTTGGACAATTACGAAAGAGATACAACAAATTCAATTAAAGGTAGGCAGCGGGAAGATAACCATAACCTCAATTAAGGATGAACAATTACAAAAGAGATAACTATAACTTCAAATAAAGATAAGAATTTAGGGAAAATATAACATGTCAATAAAAGAGATAAAAGTTTCAATTAAGGCACATATGAATCAAATAAACAATAAGAGTGGATCATAAAGCAATTAGTTCTAATTAAAGCAGGTAGAGGTGAAGCTAGTCATTAAGAAACATATTTCTACCAAAAAAATGCATATTCAGTAAATACAAGGGCCTAAGAACCCTAAGCGGCCAATTTTCCACAAATAAGTCTGAGCACGTACTCGTCACCTCGCGTACACGGACTACAATTAGCATAGAAGACTCAAATCCTAAGGGGTAATTCCTCCACACAAGGTTAGGCAAGATACTTACCTCAAAGAAGACAAGCCTATACTCTAAAATGAAATTCTCCGGTGAAATAACCTCCGGACAGATCAAATCTAACCAAAATAACTTTAAAGCACAAATAAAACTCATACGAAACTATTCCGACTCATAAAGCCTCAAACTTTATGAAAATGTAAAAATCGACCCAAAAGTCGACCCCCAGGCCCGCACCTCGGAACCCGACAAATTTCAGAAAAACCCAAACACCCATTCCGATACGAGTTCAACCATACTAAAATTATCAAATTCCGATACCAATTTGTTCCTCAAATCATGATTTTTTTATTTTGAAAATTCTCTTCAAAAACCTCCATTTTCTCAACTCAAAACACAAATTAAATGATAAAAATAAAGATAAAATTATGGAATATAATAAATCCTAGGTGAAGAACACTTACCCAATTGATTCGCTTGAAAAACCCACAAAGAATCTCTCAAAACCGAGCTCTACAAGTCAAGATATGATAAAAATGGCCTAACCCTCGATTTGAAGATCTTATATTCTGCCCAGATGACTGTGCATCGCGAACACGGAGGAAGGATCGCGTTGGCGAAGAAAAAAAATGAGGCTGCCAAGAAGACCCTTCGCGAATGCGAGTGAAGGGATGCGAACGCGAAGAACAGGGACAGGAACCTACGCGAACGCGAAGAAGAGGATATGCAGAGCTACGCGATCGCGAGGCATACCACGCGAACGCGAAGAAGGAAAATGAGGCAGATCAGAAGAACACTACGTGAACGCGAAAGACACTTCGCGATCGAGAAGAAGAACATCAGACACCAGAAACCAGCAATCCAAAAATAGAAGGAAGTGGCTCGTAGCCCATTCGAAACACACCTGAGGCCATGGGACCCGGTCTAAACACACAAAAAAGTTCTATAACCTAACACGGACTCGCTCGGGGTCTCAAATCACGTCAAATAACGCTGAAGCTACAAATCGCGCCATGAATCAAACTTATGAACTTCCAAATCTTCCAACTCCAAAAACTCATGCCGAAACCTATCAAATCAACCCAGAATGACGTCAAATTTTGTAGACAAGTCCCAAATGAAATAACGGAGCTGTTCCAAATATCAGAATCGCATTCCGACCCCGATATCACCAAAGTCAACTATTGGTCAAACCTCTCCACCTTCCAAGCTTCAACTATTCCAACTTTATCCAAAATGCTTCAATTTAACCTACGGACCTCCAAATCCAAATTCGGATGCACACCTAAGTCCAAAATCACCATACGAAGATGTTGAAATCATCCAAAACCCATTCCGGATCCGTTTACACAAAAGTAGAATTCCGGTCAACTCTTTCTCTTAAGCTTCTAAAACTTGAATCCTTCTTCTAATTTGACTCCGAATCATTCGGTAACTGAATTGAACCACGCACAGGTCAATACACATAATACGAAGCTGCTCAAGACCTAATGCCGCCGGACGGGACTTAAATTCTCAAAATGACCAGCCGGGTCATTACATCCTCCCTCTTTTAAACAAGCGTTTGTCCTCGAACATGCCAAGAATCGCCTCGAAGTCTTCAAATCACTGAATGCACACCTCCAACATACACCTGCGAGTGACCCCACATCACCGCAATCCACATCATCCTGACGACACCATCTCAACTATAATTTATCCTTTCTACTTACACCGATAAGCTTTAGAGTCAAAATTCTCACCTTCCATTCATCTCCAAAAGACTCGATTCTAAATCCATATCCGGTATCAGTCTCAACCAGCTGCAACAACTCATTCCTACACCCACAAGTCACGACCACCCAACAAGATACACCACACATAGGTCCATAATAACATTTCTGATCATAACAGTTGCCCGTAATCAAAACTGGCACCGACAATTAGCCTCATTTCCGTTAGTAACCCGTTTCAAACCTCCACAAGACTGACAGAGGTGCTAGAAACACAAATACCTCATAATTATACACCCGGATCAACAAGTTACCACTAACACCATCGGCACACACCCCGCAAGCTAAAACTCAAGAAGCACAGAACGAAAATGACTGAATATGTAAAGAGAAACACATAAGAGAAATATCAAACAAGCCCGACGGGCACAACTCTCTATCAGAACCATGCTACGAATCAATTTAAAAAGAAAGAATCAAGGTAGATGAACAAACCACAAGGATCTCATCTTGATGCGGCACGTAGCCCGTCTCAAACATGTCAAATCACATGGAATCGCGAGGGTCTCACCCTCAACTCTAAATCACAAGCCGAACACACTTTTATACCAATTGACATCTTCCACTAACTTTATTATACCAATAAAATCACAACACTTACTGAACTCTCTCCCCGGTAGAGTATCAAATCACAAATCGAAACCAAATTACTCAGGAATCACATCAAACCTACCGTAATGGACAACATGAATTCACTTCTAGCCACGTAACTCTCAACAATGGGTAAAACAAACGACAGACACGGGCTACCACTCATAGAATCTCCCAATAGGGGCAAACACATAAACAGAGTGCTAATTATGAAACTCACCCATAAGTGAAGCAACAAATAAGGGAACTCGTCCCGATAAGCAGAACTGAAACAAAATACAAATGGTGCCCCTTTGTAACAAATAAAAAGCATACCTGTATGACATCATCTGGTGCGGCGACCTCAAGCCTACTATATGAAACACATCAATGGGCCGGGCCTGCCCTCTACTCGCCTGAATACCCCGCTATGCCACATCTGTCCGGAGTCTAGGACAATCTCTCACCCTGTGGCTGGTATCTCCACACTCAAAGCAACCTCTCTACTGACGTGGTTGTGGAAACTAGGCAGTACGGGTACCTTGATACCCATTATTACCTGAAGTACCGTGCGAAGCTGGAAGTGAAAACTGAACTGGTTGACCCACAAAACCTCTACCATGTCTTACCCTGCCTCCAAAATAAGGATCGGTAGATCTCTCTGGCCTACAAGGCCTCCTCGCCTCCCTGTCCTCTCTCTCCTGACCTCGCATGCCCTCTCTCTTGGCCCCGCGTGTCCTCTCTCTCCTGGTCCCACATGCCTCTACTCGGCGAGCGATCCGTACCACCTGCTGAAATGAAACATCTGACTCTACCTCCCGAGCCATACTGAACCAAATATCATGCTTGATCCCTTCGATGAATCTACAGACACACTCTCTAACTGTAGCGACAAAAGCAGGTGCATGCCTGGCCAAATCATTGAATCTAATGGCATACTCTAATGCTGACATAGTGCCCTGGCGCAGCTGGTAAAACTCCGCGTGCCATGCATCCCGAAGGGACTGAGGTACAAACTCTCTCAGGAACATCTCTGAAAACTGAACCCATGAAAGTGAAGTTGACTCGGCCGGGCTACCCAACTCATACGCCCACCACCACTGATAAGCCGCTCCCCTGAGCTGGAACGTAAAAAAAGCAACCCTGCTAGTCTCTACAATACCCATAGTACGAAGAATGCAGTGACACTCCTCTAGGAAACCCTGAGCATCATATGTCACCAATCCACTGAAGGTAGGAGGGTGGTACTTCTTGTACCTCTCAAGTCTAAGCTGTTCTTCCTCATATGATGCTGCCCTAACCACGGGCTGAACTGGGATCACAGGCTGTGTCGCCATGACACCTGGAACCTGGACAACATGAAATCGCTACTCTAGAGTGCGGGAGGCGGGAGTCTGAGCTCCTCCCCCCGTCTGTGAAGTATCTAGTGCAACCGGAATCAACCCCGCCTGAGCCAATGTATCAAACATACTCAGGAACTGTGCTAAGGTCTCCTAAAGTCCAAGGGTAATAACAGGCACCTCCGGTACCTGTCCCCCAACTGGAACTACTGGCGACTCCTCAACTGTTGCTCTGGTAGGTGCCCTAGCTGCGGCACGTGCTCCTCGTCAGCCTTTGCCTTTGCCCCTAACGACATCTGCTTCGGGGACAATGTCATCAGTAACTGTAGCTTGCGCCCTCACCATCTGAGAGAATGGAATGATAAAAGTTTAAACTTCGAGATCAATGAACTCGCACAATAGGAATGAAGGAAGTGAAACTCTCCTAATAGTTCCGTAGCCTCTCGAAGATAAGTACAGACGTCACCGTACCGATCCGCAAGACTCTACAAACTTGCTTATGACTCGTAGCACCTATGAACCTAGAGATCTGATACCAAATTATCACGAACCAATTGGGTATCATGATGGTGATGGCACCTAATCCTAGGAACTAGGTAAGCCTAAGATTTACTGAATAATAACAATAATTAAATAACATCTAACAATTTTTGAAATAGAAATCTCTACAAAATTTACAATTCCCAAATCCGGTAGTACAAGTCATAAGCTCTACAGAGTTTGCTACAATTTCTAAATACAACTATTTGGAAATAGGTAAAATAGTATGAATACAAAATAGGAAGGTGAATCCGAAGCCTGCGAACACAGCAACAAGTTTACCTTGAGTCTCCGCAGCAACAATCTGCACAACTAGCTAATGATCAACTGACTACGAAATACTTGGATCTGCACAAAAATATGCAGAAGTGTAGTATGAGTACACCACGAAGGTACCCAACAAGTATCAAGACTAACCTCAGTGGAGTAGTGACGAGGAACAATCAAGACACCTACTGGACTAAATAACCTGAACAAGTATAAGTATAGGAACAATAGTGTGTGATATCTACATAAAGACTACGCCGAAATGGCAAATAACATGATTATTGCGCTAAGAAATAAAAAAAACAACTATCAGCGACATACCGTAATAATGACATAGAAGAATTAACAGAACACAACCTAAATCCGATAATCACCGATACAAGAAAAGTACAAGTAACAACTCAACAAAATCGACCGCTTTCACAACAGTTTTTAGTCAATAAACTCCACGAGGTACCGAAAGTCAGAATATCAACAACTCACGGGTCCCAATTCCTGAACCCTAACACTTGGCACCCTGTGCCCTCATTACACTTCACAATCGCACTGACGACTCACGTGCCAGATAAAACCATTCTCACATAGAAGGCAAGTAGACAAGGTGTGCATCTATACTCAACAATATCATGAAACCTCTTAACTGATAAGAGCGCTTAACTATGTGTATGCTTGTACAAGTGTCCTAACATAAATCATGCCAACTAGTAAGTAAAGAAAAAGAAATGGACATTACGTATAACGTTTTCTCACAACTTTTCACAAGATAAAGCTCACACAGGTAAGTGTACTACTACACAAATATCAATAACAAGAATTCCCCCCAGGCCATCACCAGTCATCACAAATCAATCCCTGACATAGCTCACCTTGTCTCGCCATATGTGCAATAGTAAAGTAAATACCAGCCTTGTCTCGCCACACATGCATAATAATGTTCCCACCTTGTCTCGCCACATGCAGAACCCACCCCCCCCATATATATATATATATCACTAAACTATCGTTCTTAAAACATGAATACATATGGGCCGTCAAGGCCTCTTACATACTGTACAAAATGAACCTTTGTCTACAAAGCCTCTAAGACTATTTGACATCAAATGGAACAGGGTACCGACTTACCCATAAATCTGTAGCAAAACTTCTGACACGATGACTTATAGACTCGACTGCACTCCGAATGAGGTGGAGTCTTACCGATCCTTCACCGAACGCCAATCTCGTCTACTATGAGTGATCGTCAAACTGATTATCTATACATGTGGACATGAAATGCAGCGTCCCCAACAAAAGGACGTCAATACGAATAATGTACTGAGTATGTAAGGCAGAACTGAAACATAACCATAATTCAACATTTATTAAAGACATATAAGAATCAACCTGAATCTCTGAAGTTCCACCGTATATGAATACTTATTATACTTACATATATATTATGCTTCTCTTTGAGACTATTATCCATATTCTATGATGCATGACTGCCCAACTGATCAGTGGTAACTGCTCGACCGGCCTTCGCACGCTGGTAAATGCATGACTGCCCGACTGGTCGTAGCTTGGTAGTAAATATGTAACTGCTCAACCGGCCATAGCGTGGTGGTAAATGAATATGCATGACTACCCAACCGGTGATAAATAATGATACATAACTGCCCAACTGGTGGTAACTGCCTGACCGACCGTAGCACAGTGGTAAATGTATAACTGCCAAACCAGCCGTAGCTTGGTGGTAAATGAATATGCATGAAAATACGTGTATCACTATATTATAAACATTAACATCTTTACCAAATACTTCAATAGGGAACTAGATACATACTTAGACATTCTTGAATATCACTTTACGAGAATGAATAACATAGACATCCTTAACTGTCAAGACTAGAACCACTTATGGAATAGCATTACATTTACGTATCGTTACTTGGATCATGCCAAAAGAAAGAAGGATTACACTTAACATACTTGAGTCTATTCTCTTGCCAATCCCTATAACACACGTCATTTGTAAAGAACACATAACGGCGAATCGAGCATGGAAAAATCCGTATTATATTCTTGCATTAAAATCAACTAGAACTTTTAACTAGATAATTATTCACGGTGTAACCACCATAGGCTGTTGATATTGCCTTCGCTATTTACACATTTGGAACTTCATCAGGAGCGCATTTTCATACGGATACAAATTAACAACAAAAAGAAAGGAAGGAAACTCAAGTAATATTGATCCTATAAATTCCCATCCTCTCAAAATGATTTCAGTTACCAACAAGCCCATATTCAAATGATTAAACCCATATGTTAAAATTAGGACAAGTCTAAATCATTGAATATACAGGTTTTGGATTTTAGAAAACACTCCCCATTCTCACCAGATAGAAACGACCACAATTTCAATATTCCAAAATGGGTCTACCCTGATCCACATAGGCCACTACTTGGGATGCTTAATTAGCGAAACATTTCTCTAGTCTTGCCACCTAGATAAATGACTTAAGAGTCATTTGGCTGAGGAGTGGCTTGATGCCACGTGGGGTTGGGTGGAAAATTTTAAACTTTATCCATTTATTAGGTAATTAAGTAATGTCCTGTCACCCGATAATTAACCAATTACCCGCATAATTAAAAATTGTCTCTAATTACTTAAATACTACTTACTTTTAATACACTTTATACACCTTATTATAATATACTTTACTATTGTGGTAACATGGTACCATATAAAATAAATTCATACACTATTATTTCTTTAAAATATCCATGTAAAAATATATATATTTTTTCTCAACTTATAATTTTCCTAATCTCATATAAAGAGTACAAATTCTTGTATGCTTAATTCTTAAAATGGTAGATAACCTTCTTTTCTTGTGAGAAAATAATTTCTATCTTTACAATAAAAAAAAATCTCATAAACTTCCTCATATTATTTGTGTAATTTAAAACACATTCAAAAGTAGTAATATTAATAACTATATAAAATCATATGTTGTTCAGACCATTTTTTTCTTTACAAAAATATTCTACTCAAAATACCATATCATATATATAACGGTATCAAGGTTGTTAAACTTACGGGGTCTTATGTTCACAAATCCTCTTTATAAAAGTACGGGATGTAACATTATTATTGGGATGCACGAGGTTTCTGCCGTGCGGTTGTTGTTATGGGGTTGCACTAGGTTTCTGCCGTGATATTGTTACTACTGATATAGCCCGCCTTATCACGCCTCATGTGCAAATATCAGTAGTAACAATATCACGACAAAAACCTAGTGCAACCCCATAACAACAACCGCACGGCAGAAACCTCGTGCATCCCAATAATAATGTTACATCTCGTACTTTTATAAAGAGGATTTGTGAACATAAGACCCCGTAAGTTTAACAACCTTGATACTGTTATATATATATATATGATATGGTATTTTGAGTAGAATATTTTTGTAAATAAAAAATGGTCTGAAAAATATATGATTTTATATAGTTATTAATATTACTACTTTTGAATATGTTTTAAATTACACAAATAATATGAGGAAGTTTATGAGATTTTCTGTATTGTAAAGATAAAAATTATTTTCTCACAAGAAAAGAAGGTTATCTTTTTACCATTTTAAGAATTAAGCGTACAAGAATTTATACTCTTTATATGAGATTAGGAAAATTATAAATTGAGAAAAAATATATATTTTTTACATGGATATTTTAATGAAATAATAGTGTATGAATTTATTTTATATGGTACCACATTACCACAATAGTAAAATATATTATAATAAGGTGTATAAAGTGTATTAAAAGTAAGTAGTATTTAAGTAAGTTGAGATAATTTTTAATTATGCAGGTAATTGGTTAATTATCGGGTGACAGAACATTATCTAATTACCTATAAGTGGATAAAGTTTAAAATTTTCCACCCCACCCCCACATGGCAGCAAGCCACTCCTTAGCCAAGTGACTCTTAAGTCATTTATCTAGGTGGCAAGACTACAGAAATGTTTGGCTAACTAATCAACCCAAGTAGTGGCCTATGTGGATCAGAGTAGACCCATTTTGGAATATTGAAATTGTGGCCGTTTCTATCTGGTGAGAATGGGCAGTGTTTTCTAAAATCCAAAACCTGTATATTCAATGATTTAGACTTGTCCTAATTTTAACATATGGGTTTAATCATTTGAATATGGGCTTGTTTGTAACTGAAATCATTTTGAGAGGATGGGAATTTATAGGATCAATATTACTTGAGTTTCCTTCCTTTCTTTTTGTTGTTAGTTTGTATCCGTATGAAAATGCGCCCCTGATGAAGTTCCAAATGTGTAAATAGCGAAGGCAATATCAACAGCCTATGGTGGCTACACCGTGAAGAATTATCTAGTTAAAAGTTCTAGTTGATTTTAATGCAAAAATATAATACGGATTTTTCCTTGTTCGATCCGTCGTTATGTGTTCTTTACAAATGACATGTGTTAGAGGGATTGGCAAGAGAATAGACTCAGGTATGTTAAGGCTAATACTTCTTTCTTTTGGCATGATCCAAGTAACGATACGTAAATGTAATACTATTTCATAAGTGGTTCTAGTCTTAGCAGTTAAGGATGTCTATGTTATTCATTCCCGCAAAGTGATATTCAAGCATGTCAAAGTATGTATTTAGTTCCCTATTGAAGTATTTGGTAAAGATGTTAATATTTATAATATAGTGATACACGCATTTTCATGCATATTCATTTACCATCGCGCTACGGCCGGTTGGGAAGTTATACATTTACCATCGTGCTACGGCTGGTCAGGCAGTTATCACCGGTTGGACAGTTATGTATCGTTATTTACCACCGATTGGGTAGTCATGCATATTCATTTACCACCGCGCTATGGCCGGCTGGGTAGTTACATATTTACCACCGAGCTACGACCGGTCGGGCAGTCATGCATTTACCAGCGTGCGAAGGCCGGTTGGGCAGTTACCACTGATCAGTTGGGCAGTCATGCATCGATATGGATAATAGTCTCAAAGAAAAGTATTATATATATGTAAGTATAATAAGTATTCATATACGGTGGAACTTCAGAGATTCAGGTTGATTCTTATATGTCTTTAATAAATGTTGAATTATGGTTATGTTTCAGTTCTGCCTTACATACTCAGTACATTATTCGTATTGACGTTCTTTTGTTGGGGACGCTGCGTTTCATGTCCGCAGGTATAGATAATCAGTTGACGATCCCTCATAGTAGACGAGATTGGCGTTCCGCGAAGGATCGGTAAGACTCCACCTCATTCGGAGTGCAGTCGAGTCTATAAGTCATCGTGTCAGAAGTTTTGCTACAGATTTATGGGTAAGCCGGTACCCTGTTCCATTTGATGTCAAATAGTCTTAGAGGCTTTGTAAACAGAGGTTCATTTTGTACAGTATGTCAGAGTCCTTGACGGCCCATATGTATTCATGTTTTAAGAACGATAGTTTAGTGATACAATGTTGCCCACTTATAGTTATACATTACGAGTTGTGGCCATGTTGGCCCATTATAGTAGAAAAAAAGAGAGTTACATATTGGTTCGCTCGGTCCAGTACGGTACCGGGTGCCAGTGATGCCTCCCCAGGTTTGGGGCGTGAAAAATAACAACCGCACGACAGAAACCTCGTGCATCACCATAACAGGTACACCATCAACAATGACAATACTACAAAGTACGACAAGTAAATCAACTCAAGAACCTTCGATCACGAGAAACGATAGAACTAGTTTGCAAGAAATAACCATAATAAAAAATACTAGGTGTAATAAGAAAAACTCAACAAGGAAGGAAATAATGTGTAACATCGGTCCCACAATGTACGGTTCAACAACAAGGAAACTAACACGAGTCAAATAATTCCAAATAAGGGCAAGTCAACTAAGGCATATGATATCTAAGCTTCTTTTAAGGTTAGACAATTACGAAAGAGATACAACAAATTCAATTAAAGGTAGGCATCGGGAAGATAAGATCCTCAATTAAGGATGAACAATTACAAAAGAGATAACTATAACTTCAAATAAAGATAAGCACTTAGGGAAAAGATAACATGTCAATAGAAGAGATAATAGTTTCAATTAAGGCATATATGAATCAAATAAACAATATGAGTGGATCATGAAGCAATTAGTTCTAATTAAAGCAGGTAGATGTGAAGCTAGTCATTAAGAAACGTATTCCTAACAAAAACAACTGCATATTCAATAAATACAAGGGCCTAAGAATCCTAAGCGGCCAATTTTTCACAAATATGTCCGAGCACGTACTCGTCACCTCGCATACATAGACTACAATTAACATAGAATAGTCAAATCCTAAGGGGTAGTTCCCCCCCCACAAGGTTAGGCAAGATACTTACTTCAAAGAAGACATACTGATACTCTAAAATGAACTTCTCGGATGAAATAACCTCCGGACGGCTCAAATCTAACCAAAATAACTTCAAAGCACAAATAAAACTCATAAGAAAATATTCTGGATCATAAAGCCTCAAACTTTATCAAAATGTAAAAATCGACCCCCAGGCCGGCACCTCGGAACCCGATAAATTTCACAAAACTCGAACACTCATTCCGATACGAGTTCAACCATACTAAAATTATCAAATTCCGATACCAATTCGTCCCTCAAATCATGATTTTTCATTTTGAAAATTCTCTTCAAAAACCTCCATTTTCCTCAACTCAAAACACAAATTAAATGATAAAAATAAATATAAAATTATGAAATATAATAAATTATAGGTGAAGAACACTTACCTAATCGATTTTCTTGAAAAATTCACAAAGAATCGCTCAAAATCGAGATCTACAAGTCAAGATATGATAAAAATGGCCTAACCCTCGATTTGAAGATCTTATATTCTGCCCAGATGATTGTGCATCGCGAACGCGGAGGAAGGATCGCGTTCGCAAAGAAGAAAAATGAGGCTGCCAAGAAGACTCTTCGCGAACGCGAGTGAAGGGACGCGAACACGAGACAGGAACCTATGCGAACGCGAAGAAGGAGATGTGCAGAGCTACGCGATCGCGAAGCCTATTACGCGAATGCGAAGAAGGAAAATGAGGCGGGTTAGCATAACACTACGTGAACGCGAAAGACACTTCGCGATCGCAAAGAAGAACATGAGACACCAGAAACCAGCAATCCAAAAATAGAAGGAATTGGCCCATAGCCCATTCGAAACACACTCGAGGCCCCCCGGACCCCGTCTAAACACACATAAGTTCTATAACCTAACACGGACTCGCTCGGGGTTTCAAATTACATCAAACAACGCCGAAACTACAAATCGCGCCATGAATCGAACTTATGAACTTTCAAATCTTCCAACTTCAAAAACTCGTGCGGAAACCTATCAAATCAACCCGGAATGACGTCAAATTTTGCAGACAAGTCCCAAATGACATAACGGAGTTGTTCCAACTCTCTGAATCGCATTCTGACCCCGATATCACCAAAGTCAACTATTGGTCAAACCTCTCCACCTTCCAAATTTTAACTTTTCCAACTTTCGCCAAAATGCTTCAATTCAACCTACGGACCTCCAAATCCAAATCCGGACGCACAAATAAGTGCAAAATCATCATATGAAGCTGTTGAAATCATCGAAAATTCATTCCGGAGCCGTTTACACAAAAGTCGAATTTCGGTCAACTCTTACCGCTTAAGCTTCCAAACCTTGAATCCTTCTTCCGATTTGACTCCGAATCATCCGGTAACTGAATTCAACCATGCACACAAGTCAATACACACAATATGAAGTTGCTCAAGACCTATTGCCGCCAAACGGAACTTAAATTCTCAAAACGATCGACCGGGTCATTACAACTTGATTTCAAAATATTTGATGTAAAGAAACTTTTACCCATTAGGCCATCCAAAATACTGAAACAATTGAGCAAGATGTATAACAGGAATACTTACTTATCTAATATACTCAAATCGGAGGAGGAAGAACCAACACAAAGATTAGAAATGAATTTGAGTGAACAAAATGATTATGGAGCTTCTATAAGAAGTTCAACAAATGATTGAGAATTAATCATATTCTATCGACTAAACTTACAATAAGGTGACATGTTTGGGCCTAGAATGAATGATTAAATCATTTGCAAAGATAATTCCACCAATATAATATCGCCACACTTGAACAAATAGAAGAAAACTTAGTATTATGGTAAAGGTACATCAACCAAGTTGCTTCCAGAGTTTCAGTTACAAGGGCTCAATATTCGACTTCTGTACTTGAGGAAGTAATAATATGAGCTGCTTGTCAAAAGAAGAATAAATAAATTTATCGCTTCTTAAAATAAAAATAAACTTATCTTTAAGAATTATGCAAAAGCTCGTTATGGTTTGATATTACAGCGCATTCTTCCTATCTCCTATTTAGAATCATAATAAAAGCAAGCAACAAAAAAGACGGACGAAAGATTTGTATATCTCACAATTAATTATTCCCTTTAGATAACAATAAGTATTTTAATAGGTATTATTACTTTTAACCCGCACCAGAAACTATTTATCGAAAAAGTGTATAAAATTTGTATAATGTTTGCATATAACATACAAAATGTATATATATACAAAAAATATATAAATTTTATATATTTTTCGGCTATTATTTTTACAGCGGCTATATAGTGTCATTTCTCATATTTTTTAATAATAACAAATATTTTTTAATAACAACAAACCGAGTGTAATCTTACATGCGGGGTCTAGGGAGAATAGTCTGTATGCATATCTTACTTCTATCTTAAGAAAGTAAAGAGGCTATTTAGAATAAACCCCCGGTTCAAGAAATGATAGAAAAAAAAGCGTGGCAAAAGCAGTTACAACAACAAGATAGTAAGAAAATTGAGGCGCAAAAAATAAAAGGTAATAGTAGAAATCTAAGAATAAGAAAATACAAGACTAACACTAATACTATTGGTATAAAAAAGAAAAAACGACCGACTATCTACTAACCTTCTACCCTAATTCTTGACCTCCACATCATCGATCATGTTCTCAATAAGCTGAAGCAGCATCATGTCCTATTTAATAATCTCTTCCCAGTATTTCTTTGGCCTACTGTTTACCCGTAAAATAATACACTTGAATGTGTAACGTGGTTTATAGACACGTGAATTAATATGATCCAAGAATATAAAATAACTAAGAAAAGAAATAAAATGATTAAGTAAACTTGAAGAAAATATATGCATGGCTGTTAGGTGAGCTTCTCCAAAAATAAGAATAAGAATAATATGAAGAACATAAAGAAAGAGTGTAGTTAATAAAACCAATAGCCTTTTTGCGCACATATATTTTCGTGTCAAACAATGAATACAAATTCTTCTATTTATAGTTCAATTTAGGGAGACAAGATTTTCAAATGAAGCCCTTCTTTAATACGAATAAAACCCCTCTTGTTGGCGGCATAATGGTTGAGTATTAATGCAAAGATTCTTTGTAAAGACTGGTCATTAAATGCTGTCTTTTCTAACCGATATCTTCTTATCAGATCTTCGTGCCCGGTTCCAGTGCCTTCGAAACTTACTCAGCATCGGTCACATGCTCGTAACTGGTCCCAGTTATTTGCCGAATCATATCTTACTTGTCTTTACTTTCACGTGTCAACTCGACAAACATCCACCTGTCGTTCATCAATTTTACCCCATACAGATAGTCCCTCTACTTTCCGGTGACTAAACTTTATGATACCAGGAAGTAGATAAGATCTCTTTTCTTGGCGGGAAATTTTCCGAACAATTTATGACAATTGAAAGGACGCACGTCTCCTTGCATTTAATGAGCCGAACATGTGTTATTCCGTGATTCAAAAAATATTTTTGCCAGTTTCTTAGGTAATGATGATCATAATTTCTGCCGCCTATAAACTTCTCTGCTTTTCATAATTTTTACCTTTCACTTTTACAAACTCTTCTCCTTCGAATTACCTTGAAAGTTTTCTGCAAATCTCTCTTTCTCAGTAAAATTTTCCTACTTAGATAAAGATTATGCATCATCATGTCTTCTACTACCTCTTTCCCCTGTAACTCACGTATTTTCATCGGCAGTGGACCTTCTAAGAAGAACAAAACTAAAGAAGCCAATGCAGGTCCTCCAACTACTAGCACAATCATCCTTACTCAATTAAATTTTTGGAGAGGGGTTATGTAGGCAGCAGTCGTCCAAGAAATGTAGCAGTTACTCGACCAAAGCCGGTCAAAGAATCGACTATATGCCTGAGATTTCCAGAAGAACAATGAGACTTAATAGAAGTGAAGTACAGATTAGCAGGAAATTGCATATTAAGAAAAAAACTTAAGATGTTCATCTCTAAGCCTAGCCTACTCTACATTATCATATGCTTTCGCGGGCACGTCCAACCGTACCTTTCCACTTCAAAGTCTAAAAGCCGGTCAATAAGACAGATCCGACAAATCTTCAAGTACAAAAGGAACCTCTCAACCCAAAAAATGATAGAAATTGGTCTGTCAGCAGGTATCCTTCTTTTATTTTTCCGGCTAGTATCTGTCACGACCCAAAACTAAATTATGTCGTGATGACGCCTATCGTGGTACTAGGCAAGTCGACCTACCCAAAATACTACCAAATTTAATATAAAAGTAAAGTAAAGCTTTCCACATCTGGAATTTTCATAAAATCAAAGTTAAACTCAAATTTGAAACAAAGTGCGGAAAACGAGCCCCAAATATCGGGGTGTCACCAAGTCATGAGCGTCTAAGTACTTAAAATAATTACAACAAATGTCTAAATGTCAGTACAAAATGGAAGGAAATGTAGAAAGAGTAACAAGGTCATGCGGACGCTGGCAGCTACCTTGCAGTCTTCGAAACTCAAACTGACCTGGACTCAACAATCACCGTGCTCAGACACACCTGGATCTGCACATGTAGTGCAGGGTATAGTATGCGTACAACCGACTCAGCAAGTAACAATAATAAATAGGGACTTGCGTAGCAATGACGCGCTATGCAGAACAATTCAGTTGATAATTTTCGCAGTTAAGACTAAACATGAGTAAAAGCTCAACTTTTTATAATCACTAATTCCAGCAAGACAAATATCAGCTAAATGCAGCAACAATAATATAGGTGAAACCTCACAGGCATTGTCACTCAAACCTCAGCCCTTAATGCACACGCTCAATAGGTACCTGCACTCACTAGGGGTGTTCAGACTCCGGAGGGGATCCTACAGCCCAAGAGATAATATGCACGGAAAACTCACATGCTGCACGGACAAGTCACGTGCTATAATATCATATCAAGGCTCGCACGGACAACTCACGTGCCACCATATAACATCGGAATCCGCACAGAAAACTCACGTGCTAAGGTACAATACCTCACAAACAGGTCCTCGGCCTCACTCAGTCATGTACCTATCTAGTCTCACAGCTCTCAATAAAGAAAGGGAAAGCAGCCCAAATCAAAGTATTACAGTGTACAGCAAGAAGATAACAAAGACTAGGGTAAACATGTACAAGAATTGCTATGACTGAGAATAACTACCATGAGCAGGTATATAGCCTAAGCATGATTTCTAACATGAAGGCAGTCAAGTTCTAGCAGACAAGAATGCATATAAACACAAATAAAGGTTATTAGACTTCACAGTCTCCCGGGACAGACCAAGTCTCAATCCCTCACGACGTATACCCACACGCCCATCACCTAGCATGGGTGTCACCTCCAAATAGTCACATTATACCAATCTCCAGGTTTCACACCCTCAAAACTAGATTTAAAACCGTTACTTACCTCAACATCGTAGAAATCCTACTCTAGAATGCCCTTTCCTCTCGAACCGGCCTCCAAGTGACCCGAATCTAGGCACAAGCAATAAAATACGATCAATATGAGATAAAGTAATAAATCCCACAAGGAAAATACCAAATTATGCTCAAAACCCAAAATTGGCTCTAACCCGACCCACAAGCCCACATCTCGAAATCCGACAAAAGTTACAAAACTTGAAAGCCCATTCACTCACGAGTCTAACCATACCAAATTTACTCAAATCCGACAACAAAATCCCCTTCAAAACCTCACAATTCGATCTCAAGAACTCTTCCGCTTTTCCCCTAATTTTTCATCCCAAATCACAAATTAAATAATGAAATTAAAGTTATATTCACGGAATTTAGTCAAAACCACGTGAGAATCACTTACCCCAAACACCCACGTGAAAATCTCTTCAACAATCTCCTCCCACCGAGCTCTCAAATCAATTTTATTGTTATGAACTCAAGGCCTCGTTTTGAACATTTAAATTTGCTGCCCAGTTCTCCTAAATCGCGGAAATGGCCTCACGATCGTGAAGCACAAAACAGACTGCCCCCTCAACTTACCTTACGCGAACGCGGAGAGCTCCACGCGAACGCGTACCCTAGCTTTCTCCAACCTATGCGGTCGTGTCTTACCTCACGCGATCGCGAAGCAAAAATGCGTGACACCCAGTTGCCTCCTCTCCTCTTCACGAACGCGACATTTCCCACGCGTTCGTGATGCACAACCTAGCCAAACCTACGCGAATGCGTACATAGCTTTGCGAACGCATAGGCCAAACAAAATCCGTTAACTACCCGAAACTCACCCGAGGCCCCCAGGACCTCAACTAAACATACCATCAAGTCCCAAAACATCATATGAACTTAGTAGAATCCTCAAACTACCTCAAATAACATTAAAAACACGAATTAAACACGGATTCAAGCCTAATGAACTTCTAAACTTCCAAATTTCGTAAACAACGCCAAAACCAATAAAACCTCGTCTGAATGCCTTAAATTTTACATACACATCACAAATTACACCACGAACCTACTCCAACTTCCAGAAATCCATTCCGACACCGATATCAAATTTTCCACTGCCAACCAAAATAGCCAAATTTTTCAACTTTCGCCAATCCTGATACCAAATTTTCCACTGCAATCAAAATCGTCAATTTTTTCAACTTTCGCCAATTCAAGCCTAATTCCACTATAGACCTCCAAATCACATTCTGGATGCTCCTAAGTACAAAATCACTCAAGTAGCTAATGGAACCATCAAAAATTCAAATTCGAGATCTTCTACACATAAGTCAACATCCTGCTGACTCTTCCAACTTAAGCTTCTAATAAAGAGTCTAGGTGTCTCAATTCACTCCGAAACCACTTTGGACCCGAACCAACTAACCCGACATATCATAATATAGCTGAATAACACAAAAAGAAGCACAAATGCGGGAAACAGAGCTATAACTCTCGAAATGACCGGTCGGGTTGTTACATCCTCCCCCTCTTACACAAATGTTCGTCCTCGAACGGGTCTAGAAACATACCTTTAGTCTCAAATAGGTGTGGATATCTTCTCCGCATCTCCCGCTCGGTTTCCTAGGTGGCCTCCTCCACAGGCTGACCTCTCCACTACACCTTCATTGAAGTTATATCCTTTGACCTCAATCCGAACCTGCCGATCCAAAATGGCCACCGACTCCACATCATAAGTCATATCTCCATCCAACCGAATCGTGATGAAGTCCAAAACATGGGATGGATCGCCAATATACTTCTGGAGCATAGAAACGTGAAACACTGGATGCACACTCGACAAGCTAGGTGGCAAGGAAAGCTTATAAGACACCTCCCCTATCCTATGAAGCACCTCAAAAGGCCCAATGAATCGGAGGCTCAACTTGTCCCTCTTGATGAACCTCATAATACCCTTCATGGGTGATACCTTCAGCAAAACCTTCTCCCCAACCATGAAAGACACATCCCGGATCTTCCTGTCCTCATTGCTTTTCTTCCTAGACTGCGTCGTGTGAAGCCGTTCATGAATCAATTTCACCTTGTCTAATGCATCCTGGACCAAACCTGTACCCAAGAGCCTAGCCTCACCCGGCTCAAACCATCCTACTGGAGATCTACACCTCCTCCTATATAAAGCGTCGTACGGAGCCACCTGAATGCTCGAATGATAGCTGTTGTTATATGCAAACTCCGCGAGCGGCAAAAACTGGTCCCATGAACCCCCAAAATCAATGACACAAGCGCGTAGCATGTCCTCCAATATCTAAATAGTGCACTTGGACTGTCCGTCCGTAGGAGGGTGAAAGGTTGTTCTCAACTCAACCTGAGTACCCAACTCTCGTTGCATGGCCCTCCAAAACTGCGATATAAACTGAGTACCTCTATCTGAAATAATGCAAACTGGGACACCATGCAGTTGAACAATCTCCCGGATATAAATCTCAGCCAACCGCTCTGAAGTGTAAGTAGTACCCACTGGAATGAAGTGCACGGACTTGGTCAGCCGATCCACAATAACCCAAATAGCATCGAACTTCCTCGAAGTCTGTGGGAGCCCAACTACGAAGTCCATAGTGATTCGCTCCCACTTCCACTCTGGGATCTCTAGTATCTAAAGCAAGCCACCAGGTCTCTGATGTTCATACTTAACCTGCTGACAGTTGAGACACCGCACCATAAACGCAACTATATCCTTCTTCATCTGCCTCCACCAATAGTGTTGTCTCAAATCCTAGTAAATCTTCGCGGCACCCAGATGGATGGAATACCGCGAGCTGTGGGCCTCCTCAAGAATCAACTCCTGGAGCCCATCTACATTAGGCACACATATCCGGACCTGCATCCTTAACACACCGTCATCACCAATAGTCACATCCCTATCATCACCTCGCTGAACCCTATCCTGAAGAATGAGCAGGTGGGGGTCATCATATTGATGCTCCCTAATACGGTCATAAAGAGAAGACTTGGAGACCACACAATCCAATGCTCGATTTGGCTCTGAAATATCCAATCTAACAAGATGGCCCACTAAGGCCTGAACATCCAATTCCAAGGGTCTCTCTGCTACTGGAAGATATTCTAAACTCCCCAAACTCTTCGGCCGACGACTCAAAGCATCGGACACCACATTGGCCTTCCCCGAATGGTACAAAATAATGATATCATAGTCCTTAAGAAGCTCCAACCATCTCCGCTGACACAAATTAATATCCTTCTGCTTAAACATATGTTGCAAACTCCGGTGATCAGTATTGATCTCACAATGAACCCATACAAATAATGCCGCCAAATCTTCAAGGCGTGAACAGTGGCTGCTAACTCAATGTCATGGACATGATAGTTCTTCTCATTAGTTTTTAACTGGCGTGAGTCATAGGAAATCACCCTACCCTCCTGCATCATAACACATCCAATACCTATCCTCGAGGCATCACAATACACGGTATAAGAACCTGAAGCTGATGGCAGAACTAACACTAGAGTTGTGGTCAAAGCAGTCTTGAGCTTCTAAAAGCTCTCCTCACACTCATCCTACCACCTGAATGGAGAACCCTTTTGGGTCAATTTGGTCAAGGGCGATGCAATAGATGAAAATCCCTCCACAAAGCGACGGTAATAGCCTGCCAAACCAAGAAAGCTCCTAATCTCCGTGGCTGAGGACGGTCTAGGCCAACTCTGCACCGCCTTTATCTTCTTCGGATCCACCTGAATACCCTCAATAGACACCACGTTCCCAAAGAACGCCACTAAATCGAGCCAAAACTCTCAGTTGGAGAACTTTTCATAAAGCTTCTCCTCTCTTAATCTCTGTAATACAATCCTCAAGTGCTAAGCATGCTCCTCCTAGCTACGAGAGTACACCGGGATGTCATCAATGAATACAATAATGAATGAGTCCTAATAGGGCTGGAATACGTAGTTCATCAAATGCTTGAATGCTGCTGGGGCATTGGTCAACTCAAACAACATCACAAAGAACTCATAATGGCCATATCGGGTCCTGAAAGTTGTCTTAAGAATATCCAAATCCCGAACTTTCAGCTGGTGATACCTGGACCTCAAATCAATCTTGGAGAACACCCTCGCTCCCTGAAGTTGGTCAAATAGATCATTAAAGGATACTTGTTCTTGACTGTGACCTTGTTCAACTACCTATAATCATTGCACATTCTCATGGAACCATCATTCTTTTTCACAAATAGAACCAGTGCACCCCAAGGTGACACACTAGGCCGAATAAACCCCTTATCAAGAAGTTCCTGAAGCTGTTTTTTCAACTCTTTCAACTCTGCTGGTGCCATACGATACGGTGGAATAGAAATGGGTTGAGTTCCCAGCACCAAATCAATACCAAAGTCAATATCCCTGTCAAGCGGCATGCCCGACAGGTCTGCAGGAAACACATCCGAAAAATCACGTACCACCGGAACATAATCAATGGTAGGAGTCTATGTGCTAACATCCCTCACAAAAGCCAAATATGATAGACAACCCTTCTCAACCTTACGCTGAGCCTTCAAATATGAAGTCACCCTACTAGGTACATAGTATTATAACCGCTCCACTCTACCTTCGGCAAGACCGGCATCGCAATGTCACCGTCTTAGCGTGACAATCGAGAACTTCATGACATGGAGACAATCAATCCATACCCAATATCACATCGGAGTCAACCATACTGAGCAACAAAACATCCACTGTGGTATCCAGACCCCCAATAGTCACCACACATGACCGATATACATGGTCCACAATAATAGTATCGCCCACAGGAGTAGATACATGAACAGATGAAACTAAAGACTAACGTGGCATAACCAAAAAATGAGCGAAATATGAGGAAACATATGAATACGTGGAACTAGGGTCAAATAATACAGAGGCGTCTATGTGACAAACTGAGACAATACCTGTAATCACATCATCTGAAGCAATAACATCTGGTCTGGCAGGGAGTACATAGAAACGAGCTTGACCACCACCTGATAGGCCTCCCCCTCTAGGGCGACCTCTAGTTGACTGACCTCCACCCCGAGATGACTGGGCGAGTGCTGAATTACCTAGTGCTTAAGTCGAAGGTTGAATCCTCTGCTGAGATGGACCCCCATGACGACGAGGACACTGCCTCCACATGTGCCCAAAATCCCCACACTCAAAACAACTCCCTGGTGCCGGTGACGGGGACTGAAGGGAGCCCCGAGCACCGGATAACTAGTAGAAGAACCTGGCATAGAGGAGCCCTGAGCTGATGGAGCACGGGACGAACTCTGGGCTGGGAGGGCACTGAGTGATGAGTGGACCTGATGAGAAATGTGAGAACTATGGCCCGATGATGAACCACGGTGAACTGGGCGGGCCGCCTGAGCATGCCTGAATGGACGACCTCTGCCATGCTGGAACTGACTCCTATGAGGATCACCACTGAATCCACCCTTTCCCCGAGGCCTCTTGGCCTCCCTCTCAATCCTCTCCTGACCGCGAACCATCTCAATCTGCCAAGCAATGTCGACAACCTCATCAAAAGTAGCACCAAACACACTCTCTCTGGTCATAAGTAGTCGCAGCTGAAAAGTGAGACCATCTATAAACCTCTTGATCCTCTCTCAGTGGGAACCAACCAGATAGCATGACGGGCCAACTCTGAGAATTGCATCTCATACTGCATCATAGACATATCATCCCAACGAAGCTGCTCAAACTGCTTGCGCAGCTCCTCTCTGCAGGACTAAGACACGAACTTCTCCAGAAAGATAACGGAGAACTGCTGCCAAGTAAGGGGTGCTGCGCTGACCGTCCTACGCCTATCGTAAGCCTCCCACCAACTGAATGCAACCCTAGAGAACTGGAAGGTAGTGAATGAGACCCCACTAGTCTCCAGAATGCCTGCTGTACAGAATATCCACTGACATTTATCCAAGAAACCCTTAGCATCCTTACCCTCTACACCACTGAAAGATGGAGGCTGGAGTCTCCCAAACCTCTCCAGTCTACGCTGCTCATCCTCAGGCATAGAAGGAACCACAGAGTCCTGAGTCGTTGCAACTGGCTGGGCTGGATGTGCCCCCAGTGTCTAGAATCCTTGAACAACTTGCTCGAGCGGGCGACGGGAGTCTGGTTGCCTCCTCCGACCTGGGAAGTGGCTGCGGCCGTCGAGATAGAGACCGCCTGAGCAAGGCCAATACACACTGACAAAATCTGATCTAGGGCCTCCTGAAGGCCAGGAATCACAATAGACACAGGCGGTGCCTGAGCTGGGCCCGCTGGAACATCTACCACGGGAACTTGGTCCTGATCTAGAGCAACTGAGGGGTCTGCAGGTACTTCTCCGGCTATTGCGCGGGCTGCACCTCTACTCCTACCAAGGCCTCGACCGCGGCCTTGGCCCCTCGCGGACCTGGCTGGTGGTACTGATGATTGGTCCTCCTGTCCGGTAGTGCGAGTCCTAACCATCTATGAGAGAATGAAACACCAATAGTTTAGTTAGCAGAATCAACAGATTCTCACGACAAGAATTCAAGAATGTGAGATTTTCCTAAGGTTTCTGCAGCCTCTCGAAGATAAGTACGGACGTCTCCATACTGATCCACAAGACTCTACTAAACCCGCTCATGACTTGTGAGACCTATGTAACCGATGCTCTGATACCAACTTGTCACAGACCTAAACTCAAATCTGTCGTGATGGAGCCTATCGATGGTACTAGTCCAGCCAACTTTCCACAATACTACAATAATTCAATCAAAGATATGCCAAAAGACTTTTTGTATAACAGAATGTCATAAAAGAACCAAGGGGTGAACTCAAAAATAGAAATGCAGAAAGAAAATCCCCAAACATCGGGGTGTCACCGAGTCATGAGCGACTACTAAAAACTAGTCCGACAATAACAAGACTAACATAGTCTAGAAATCCAAAATACAACTAAACGAAGGATAGAAAAGAAGAAAGCAAGGCAGCAAACGCCGGGAAGCTACCTCGCTATCTCCAGTGATCAACTATAGGACTATCAACGGTCGCTACCGTGACAAGAAATGCATGGATCTGCACACAAGGTGCAGGGAGTAACACGAGTACACCAACTCAATAAGTAGCAACAGTAAATAAGGACTGAGAAGTAGTGACAAGCTAGATGCAAGTACAATTCATATCACGAAAATTCAGTAAAGTATGGCATGCTTTACATCCAGAGTTTAAGTCAAATTAGCTTGTTTAAATCAAGCTTAAGTAAAATCAGTTAAAAATATCTTTCAACAGTTCACAAACAAGGACTCAAAGCAACTATGAGCATAAATGATGAAATCGTATACCACCCCTCGGGCAAACATCACTCAGTCCTCCCAATTACTCATGCCTCACAATCACTCATGCCTCACAATCGCTCGTCACTCGCACTTAGTAGGTACATGCGCTCACTGAGGGTGTGTACACACTCCGGAGGGGCTCCTTCAGCCCAAGCACTATATCAATGCCCATCATGGCAGAATCAATGAAACATGATGCGGCGTGCAGCCCGATCCCATAAATGTCCTCACAAATCAGGCCCTCAGCCTCACTTAGTGATAAATCTCTCCAGTCTCTCGGGCTCTCAGAAATCAAAGTAATTAGTCCAAACAACATTGACATGATGCATCAGATAGAATAACAAAGACTGAGCTATGATGTAAAAATGCATGAACATGATTGAGTAAGGATTATTAACCAAAACAGGGAGAGGACATCAAGAAACGACCTTTAAGGGTCCAAATAATACCGACATAAGGCCTAGACTTTGTATCTAGCCTGATTTACAGTTGCCACGACCCAATTTCCCCTCCGTTGGGTATTATGATGGAACCTAGTCTTAGGGACTAGGTAAGCCTAACATTTATTGAATAACAGTAAAAATAAAGAAAATTAACAGTCTAAATACAAAATCTTTACAAAATCAACAATTTACCAAAACTGGTAATACAAGTCATAAGCTCTACATAGTTTACTACAACATCTAAATACAACTTTTTGGAAGTAAGTAAAAACAATGTGAATACAATAATAGGAAGGTGACTCCGAAGCCTGTGAACGCAGTGACAGGTTTACCTTGAGTCTCCTCAGCAAGAATCCGCACAGCTACTAACGATCAATACCTGGGTCTGCAAAAAAATGTGCAAAAGTGTATTATGAGTACACCACTGCGGTGCCTAGTAAGTATCAAGACTAACCTCGGTGAAGTAGTGACGAGGACTAGTCAAGACACCCACTGGTCTAATAAACTGAACAAGAACATTATAGGAATATTATAACATGATATATATCTAAAGACTACGCGATGTGACTAACAGTATAACAACTGCAAAAAGAAAGGAAAAACAACAAGTAATAGCGAAACACCATAATATAACACAGAAGAGTGTACGGAAACACAACCCGAATTCGAAAATCACAATACAGTAAAGGAAAATAGTAACTCAGCAACTGCAGTAGTTTTCACATCAAGTATCAGCCAACAACCCCAATAAGTTAGTTAAATCCTTCAAGTGTAAACTTTCACCCGTAAATTTTTAAAATTGAGGTCTTTAGGATATAATCCTTTCCAATAAGAAATTCTTTTTGAAATGTATTTCCTTCAAATAAATATCATTCAAACATAGTTCTTTCAAGATAAAAAATATAAACTTTTCAAATAAATATCCTTCAAACATATTTCTTCCAAGATCAATACTTTTCAAATATAATCTTTCCAAATAAATATCCTTCAAACATAGCTCTATCAAGATCAATACTTTTCAAATATAAGCTTTTCAAATAAATGTCCTTCAAACATAGTTCTTTCAAGATAAATACTTTTCAAATATAACTCCTTCAAATAAATGTCTTTCAAACATAATTCCTTCAAGATGAATACTTTTCAAATGTAACTTTTCAAGTAAATATCCTTCGAGTATAAGTCACCCTGTGACACCTAAGCATAGAATATTAGCAACTCCGAACACAAATATAACAACAGGGAAATCTATGATACCGTCTCGTAGTCCCAAATTATCCATGCAGTACAGGGGGATCTCCTGGAATACGTCTGTAGTCCCAAAACAAATATGCAGTACATGGGGGGATATCCTGAAATACGTCTGTAGTCCCAAAATAAATATGCAGTGCTGGAGGATCTCCCGGAATACGTCTGTAGTCCCAAAGTGAATATGCAGTACAGAGGGATCTCTCGGAATATGTCGGTAGTCCCAAAATAAATATGCAGTACTGGGGGATCTTCCTGAATACGTCTGTAGTCCCAAAGTAAATATGCAGCGCAACCAACAAAGACAATAGTTATAGCACAGTAGAAAACTCGTACATCACCACAACAAGTACAAAGCAATAATGACAATAATACAAAGTACGGCGAGTAAATCAATACAACAACTTTAAATCACAAAGAAACGGTAGAACTCGTTCACAAGGAATAACCACGGTAAGGAATGCTAGGCTAAAGAGAACAGTTTAACTAGGGAAAACAAAAACGTAGAAACGAATCCACAATATTCAAGTCAACAATAAGAAGCCAACACGAGTCAAATAGTTTCAAATAAAGGCAAGTCGACTAAGATATAGGTTATCTAAACTCCTTTTGAGGTTGAGCAATTATGAGAGATATTATCAACAATTAAAATAAGGGTAAGCAGCAAAAGATAATCATAACTCCAATTAAGATTAGACAATTATTGGATGAGATAATAATAATTTCAATTAAAGATAAAAAGTTATGAAAATATAGCATGAATATAGAAGAGGTAAAATCTTCAGTTAAGTCAAATTAGGGTCAAGTAGACAGTAAGGGTGAATCCTAAAACAATTGTCTCTAATCAAAGCATGTAGAGGTGAAGCTAGCAAATAGGAACTCAAACATATCAAGAATAACTTTATATACGGTGAATATAAGGACCTAAGAACCCTAAAAGACCAACTTCCCACAAATAAGTCCGAGCATGCACTTGTCACCTCGCGTACACGGACTACAATCAACATAGAAGACTCAAATCCTAAGGGGTAGTTCCTCCACACAAGGTTAGACAAGATACTTACCTCAAAGACGACAACGCGGTACTCTAAAATGAATTCCTCGAGTGAAAAGACCTTCGGACGGCTCAAATCCAGCTAAAATGACTTCAAAGCACACATAAACTTATAAGAAACTATTATGGATCATAAAGTCTAAATTTTTAACAAAATCTAAAAAAATAGGTCCAAAAGTCGACCTCCAGGCCCGCACTTCGAAACCTGACAAATTTAACAAAAATTCGAATACCCATTCCAATATGAGTTTAACCATACAAAAATTATTAATTTCTGATACCATTTCGTCCCTCAAATCATAAATTTTCATTTTAGGAAATTTCTTCAAAAACCAACATTTTTCCCAACCCAAAACACAATTGAAATGATAAAAATGAAGATAAAATCATGGAATACATTAATTACTAGGTGAAGAACACTTACCCAATCGATTAGTTTGAAAAACCCCAAAAGTCGCTCCCAAATCCGGAGTCCAAAACTCAAAATATGAAGAAAAATAGCCAACCTTCGATATTTGAATGAATCTTCCAGGACTTCCGCACCTGCGACAAACTTAGCTGCATCTACGCAAACGCAGGTGTGCATGACCAACCGTACCTACACTCCACTCCTCTTCTACGCCCAAGGATCCGCTCCTGCGGCACCACGTGTGCGCTCCAATTCTCCGCATCAGCGGAGACTGCCCAGACCAGCTCCTCTCGGAAAAACTCCTTTACCCAAAAGTTCATATCATTATTTAATTGTTATTTACTTGCATCGTGACTAACATCTTGCTTGAATTGTTGTTACACATCATTTCATAATTTAACGTATTGTACCGTATCGTTTGATGAATATAATGTTTGGATATATTATATCATTTTGCCGTTGTTTCATGATATCATGCACCAGCAATATGAAGAACAAATTTGCAATATTATAAAGAAAAATTATGATGCGGGATAAATTTATTATATAAAAAGGTAGGGTAAATGATAAAATTATTTAATAATAGTGAAGGGTGAGATGAGAGAAAAAAATAAGAGAACGACACAACCACACCAAATCAGTCGTTTATATATTGTGGCACATTTCGTCGTTACATAACGACGGACTTAACGATACTATACAATAAAATTTAAGTAACAATCAAAACAAACATCGTATTTAAACTAACAATATAATACAATATAATAGGCAATAACCATCCAAACAAGCTGTAACACTGCATTTTCTCTATAAAGGCATCAAACTGTAAATATGGCAAGTATTTTTGCTGAATTCTTAAGACTTATAAGCAAGATGAGTCGATGTCGAAGTATGGAAAAGTTGAAGTAATTATTAAAGAATTAAGTCAGGATAAGTATGTGATTTTTCTAATGATGTCACATTATTATCATAAACTATAACATGACCAACCATAAGAAATTTACTTATCGACATAACTCGGCGAACTAAATTCATGTCGTGCTAAAGCAAAGTATTTTTTATCACGAATATATTTACTTTCCGATCCACAATAAGTGATTAATTTATCTTTTTATTTTTGTTCAAAATAAGTGTCCATTTATATAATTAAGAAAAAAATTATTTTATTTTTTAAAATTACCCTTATGTACGTATCCTTGAAAACTTACTCCTCACATTAATTTAATTAAGGATAGTTTAGTAATACTAACTATTTTTGTTTAGAATCTAGTATTTTCTTAATGAGTGTGCCCAAAGTAAATTGATCACTTATTATAAACCGGAAAGAGTATTTTTTTAAGGTTTGAACACAAGAACTCTAATTGAGAAATCTTATATGTCATATCAAGATGATGAAAACAATTAGACAAGTATTATTATTTGTTTTCCTAATCATGATCCTCGACTTTTCCACTTTGATCATTTATTCTATTTTTAAGAAACATCGAGGAAAGTCATGAAACAATAGTACAAATTCCACTCCCCTATCACTACATGATGACTTCACCTTATTAATAAAATCTTGACCATTTTTTAGGGCCCGTTAGGTCATAATTTCTTTTTTTTACTTTTTTTCTGAAATTAGTGTCTCACCATAAATTTTTTAATTTTTATTTGAAAATAAATTTTGGAATTTATCGAGAAATTTGAAAAACTCCAACAACATATTTTTCAACGTTTTTACTTCAGTTTACTCACAAAAGTTAAAAAACGGTTCAAAATTATATTTATATCCAAACATAACTTTAATTTTTAAATATCATTATTATTTATTTTTATTTTTTTACTTTTTTCGGTATTTTACAATTCTTATGTTCTTTTGAAGTCCCTTCGACGAAGTCCTTCCCTCCCTCTATATATATAGAGTTTTGCACTCCGCATTCCGCACTCAAATAGTAACACTATTAAAACTCCTCAAATCTTCATCCCATATATCTCCTTCAACTTGTACGTCTTCTCCAATTCCAAAAAAAATCTCAAAAACAAAAATCTAAAAAGACTTGCTGAATTTAAGCATTTCAATGGAGAATCTAGACGGGTATTTCGCACTGGACAATTCCATCTCTCAATCTGAGTACCTTTTTTCCTCAAGTTCTCCTTGTTGCGAGTATTTTCCACCTTATTTTTCTTCTGATGCATTCAATTTCCTTCAATTTGGATCTAATTCATCAAATTCGAGCTCCGAATCAGCAAATTTAGTGCAAAACAAAAGCAATTTCTTCAAGCTTGAATCGGAGCCGTCGATTTCAAGCTTCGAATCTATGAATTTCGAGCAAAAGGAGATCAAATGCATCGAATTTGAATCGGAAACTCAGCTAATCATAGACAGCTCGGAATCAACAGATTTGATGAATAACCAAAGCGATTTCTTCAGGCTTGAATCGCAACCGTCGATTTCAAGCTCTGAATCTATTGATTTTGTTGAAAAGGTGAGTAACTGCTTTGAAATTGAATACAAACCTAAAATAATCATCGATCTCACATCACCTAAATCGAGTAAACGCAAGCCTTCATTGAAGAGTGATTTGTTTAGAATTGAATCTCAACCGTCAATTTCCAGTTCTGAATCTATGAATTTCGGGCAAAAGAAGCGCAAATGCTTCGACTTTGGATCGGAACCGTCGATTTCAAGCTCTGAATCTATAGATTTTGTGAAAAAGGAGAGTAAATGCTTTGGATCTGAATCGAAACCTAAAATAATTATCGATCTCACATCTCCTAAATCGAGTAAATTTAGTGAGCCCAAATCTTCATTGAAGAAGGATCATTTTTTTGGACTTGAATCGCAATCATCGATTTCAAGTTTCGACTCTATAGATTTGGAGCAATGCTTCGAGTTTGAATCGAAACTTCAAGCAATTGTAGACATTACGTCACCTCAAAATTCTCAACTCACAAGCTCTAAATCGAGAAATTTAAACGAGCGGAAGCCGTCATTGAAGATCGATTTACCTGCAGTGAAGAAATTAGAGTGGATCGGTTTTGGTAATTCGACAGAGACGGAGTCGGAAGCAGTGTTGTCCACGCAACAGAACGCGAGTGATGGGGGTTTCGCCGTGAATCGGCAGAGAGAGACGGAGGAAGGAGGAGAAGACGCGGCAGCTAAGAAATTAGAGAAGTGTGTGGAGGAAGATGACTCAGTGGTGAAAATGGAGTGGCCGTTAACGCCGTCACGGTGGAACTCCTTTTGGGATCAGAATTCGAACGGGATGTTTAACGTTCCGCTATTGTCACCGTTATCTCCTCATCCGTCGTTGAGCTGTCCGCAGCTCATGGTCGTCTAAAAGTGACTTGTCATTATTGATACGTTTTTTTTTTCCTAATACAAGAATTTTAAAATTTTTATTCTTTGTTTATTCTTGCGTTCTATCAAACACTACTGTCGTATAAGTTAGAATGGAGGAACGGCATTTTTTTGGGTCCTTTGACTCCCTAACAATGACGACAATATGAAGGGAAAAACAGAAGAAAAAAAATCAAACATAAGAGACAAGTTGTTCAGAGTTTTGAGGTTACAGACCAGTTTATTTATTTATTTATTATTCACTCAGTATTCAGCATTCGTATTTGAACTTTGAATAGAGAACGTCCATTACACGGAAAGTATTCTTTATCAAAAATTCAAACTCGAAATCTCTAATTAACGGTGAAGCTGTATTTATATGTTAAGTCTTTCTTGGCCTTTTTTGGCATGTGAACGTGTTATATATGATGTCTACAATAGTTCGGGGCTTATGTCCATTTACCTATACTGGTAAGGGGATGCCCGGGCTGCGCAACAGCTATTTAGTAGTGTTGTTAACATTATTTTCAACTGTCACTCACTTTGGCATTTATATCTGCCATGTCAGTTATGATGTGGTGATAAATTTATGCATTCGAGGGCTATTTGCAGCATGTTGGCCATTCATTTTGGTAAAATAGTAAGCACTCCTGTCTATATGTATTACTGTACAATTATATTTAGACCTACACAAATGGATATGTACCACCTTGGTTTAAACGGCAAGATGACGTACAGTGTTTAGTAAGAACGCCTCCTCGACTATATGGAAAGAGCTGCGGCCACGCTCCTTTTATTCAATAGAAGTTTAGGTATTCAGATTCTGTAGGTTATATAATTTACTCTTTAAACCTAGGTATTCTGAATATTCCTTCTTAGTCGTAAGCTTTGGGAGAAGGGGATTGAGCTTGCTGTCAAAGGAAAAACTTACTGAAAAGGTAGATGAAGTCTCTGAATTAAGATGCACAGTACGTCAATGATGTTTTATTGTAGTAAAGGAATAAATTCCCTAGAGCGATTATGTAGAGGCTGTGGATGCTTGCTAAAGTTCAGATTATATAGGTAAGCAGAAATAGGGCTATATACTACTTACTGTTGGGATATACTATTAATCATGTGGTTTAGACATAGTATTTTATTTTTATTCTTTATGTAATAATTATTTATTTAATTTATTCAATTCAATAAAGTACTATTTTAAATAGATCATTTGTTATATGTGTGTCCTTTTAACAATTTAGTGTATGGAGTCTTAGCTCATGCACAGTAGATTAAATTGTCGGTTCTCATAATTAATAAATTGTGTTCACGATCAAAGATATTATTGGATAAAATATCTTGCTGATTGTAGCACAAGATTATAGGATAATTTGTCTTGATTATGGGAGGTTTTACTCCGATTTCTTGTGCTAGTATACTTAGTGTATATTAAACTGACCAAGTAGAGAAAAGATGTTTTTGTACTGAATATATATAAAATATTTTCTCTAATTCATTAAATGAGCTTATACTCCTAATCTTGATATAATTATTATGATTAATATAATTTGTTTATTGATTTTGATTTATCAAAATATACGACTCTATTCAGAGTTAGTGTATGCCTAATAGATTGGACAAAACGAATAACATTTGTGAAATAATAATTAGTTGATAGAATCCATAACTAGGTTTTGAGTTTGATGATGCCCCTTTATGTAAGCTTATAAGTTTTCATGTGAAAACTAGTCCGGTGAATTTTGTATCCGTCACATGAAATGGTTTAAGCGGAATTATAAAGGATTTAATTAGTAGAAAATAATTAAATTTTCAGTGATTTAATTTAATTGATTGGTATTTGAGATCTTAACATGGGGAGTTAAAATAAGTGTTACAAATTTTCGAAATTCATATTGAGGAGTTCAATTGCAATTTTTTAGTGGAATAAACTGCAATTGATTATAGTGAGAATTAATTCATGCTAATTTCGAACTAATGCTATATTAGTAGCCTCTTATTATTTTTGTGGTCCCTGCTATACCTAGTAAAAACCTAGACTTAACTTGGGTAAAAAGTGACTTGGGAGAAAAGTCATCTGGTAGAGTGATTCTACTTGTGCAGGTAGAATCCTACACGTTTTTGGAGCATAATTTCGGTCAAAAAAGAGTCTACTTAAGGAAGACTAATTTCACCCAATAACTCACTTTTTAAAGTTGTATTGTTCTTTCCCACTCAAAGAAATCCGTCCAAAGTTTTACTAGGCATATAACAGAAGACTGCAGCCCTGGATTCTTGCTGTGTGGAAGATTTGTGCAACGATTTCAAGAGGTTAGTACTTCTAATCTAATAATTGTAGCATTGTCTAGTTTACATGTATTTGATGCCTGATTTGAATGTTTGCTTCCGCTACGCATGTTCTAACAATTGGTATCAGACGTCGTCTTACATCTAACTAGATAATGTAATACAACATGCATAGAGTAATATTAAAATGTGTTATTTAATGATACATGTTTGATATGATCATTCTATGTCAAAAATGTGATTGTATTTATTAGTGTTTTAATTCTGAAATTATGAATTAATATACATATGCATATACAGTAGTGTTATATTTAATGGAAAACTGTTTAATTACATTTTTTTTATGCAAAGAAGTGTTGGTTTTAATAAAAATGAGACTGTTTTTCAGAGTACTATTAAATCTGTAATTATGGATTAATACATATATGCATAAACAGTGGATTAATACTATTCATCTGTTTTAGTTGCATTTTTTGTCCATAATCACATTGTTATATTAATAAAAACGTGTCTGTTTTGAATGTTGTTAGTTATGAAATTATGGATTAATTACGAATTATGAACAGTAGCGTTTGGAACGGTGAAAAGCATTCAACAATTCTATTTGAACACGTTTTTATTAAATAATAATAATAAAAATATTATTTTGAGTTCTTAAATCATATTTTGACATACATCTATATATTATGTGATTTGAACAAGTTAAAATAATTAAAACACTTAAAAAATGCCAAAACAGAATTCTACGAATAGGTCATGAATTCGGAATTCTGAAATTCTGTCGAACTCCGATTAACCTCAAATTTGGTAGGTTCATCGAACACGGCTCAGTGAGCAATACACATGAGTTTTTCTCATGATGTACGTCATTTTTTGGGCATTCGGGGTCGTTTAGATGGGGTTTTGGCCATTTTTCTATTTTTTGGAAAAACAAATTATAAAAGAATTTTTTTTTTTTAAAAAATCAGTGATGGTAGGGTTCAATTCTCATGATTCTCAATCATGTTTTACAGTAATATAATGAATTTATATGTTGACATATGTCTTTTTCCACATCGGATAAGTTCATTATAGATGATTACTGTAGTTTTACTTTTAGTTATTTTGATTACTTGTATTAACTCTCCAACTGAGTTACATGTTGATTCAATAAAAAATAGAGTTTATAAAAGTGATATTTACCTATCTTATATTAACAGTTTACTCTCCATCTGAGTTGGTCCTGTTTTAATTTATGGGGTAAATAGTTTACATAACTCATATATTTTGCATGAATAGTTAAGTTTCCCTAACGAATCTAACTGTTCAATGAGCATGGTTATATGTGTAATGTGCTATTTTGAATTTAATTATTCTAAATACATAACTAATGATATATTTAATGCGAATATCTCTCAGATTAACCATGTCTTCATTCAACCCACTTACCTTAATTTTGAACCAAAACAAGTTAGAAGGACCGAATTATGTTGACTGGAAAAGAGACCTTGATATTGTCCTAACTGCTGAAGGTTACAAAGTTGTAATCACTGATGAGTGCCCAGAAAAACCTGAAAATGCTACTGATGATCAGGTTAAGACCTATGACAAATGGGTCAAATCTGATGAGATGGCGGCGATGTTACATTCTTGCCTCTATGCCGAATGTTTTGCAACATCAAAATCAGTCTATGGGTTCTGCTTACGACATGCTCGAAAGTCTCAAAGAGATGTTCGGTGAGCAAAATCGTGCGGCTAAGCAGACTGCCCATGAAAGCCCTTTTGAACACCAAGATGGCTGAAGGATCATCGGTCAGGGACCATGTTCTGAAGATGACGAGTCTTCTAAATGAACTGGAGGTCCTTGGAACTATAATTGATAAGGAATCTCAAGTTGAGATGGTCCTACAGACTCTTCCTAACAGTTTTCAAAAATTTCGCTTGAACTATAACATGAACAAAATGTATTTGTCACTGGCGAAATTGTTGAATGAGCTGCAAGCGGCATAATCTATTATCAAACAGCAAGCTCCTGTTGTGGCACTCAATGTTGAGAAAGCTTCAGTTTCTAAGTCGAAAGACAGTAAGAAAAAGAAGAAGGCTCAAAAGGTCTTGGCACCTGGAGGTGCGGCTGGTGTGAAAAAACCCAAAGGAAAGTGCTATCATTGAAAGCAACCTGGGCATCACAAAAAGCAATGTCCTGCCTATCTGGAAAAGTTGAATAAGCAAGGTAAACTTGTTCAACGGCTTGTAAAACTTGTTTAGCGGCTGTCTCTACCATGCTTTGGTGTATAGATTCAGGAGCCACTAATCATATCTGCACTACTTTGCAGGGGTTTTAGGAAACGCGACGGCTAAGTGAAAATGAAATCTGCATTTTTCAAGCCAGTGGCGAGCCAGCACCAGCTTTAGCATTAGGAGATATTAGAGCTTCGTTTAGTAGTGATAGAGTTTTAGTTTTAAGATATGTTCTCTATGTACCTTCTATTAGAAGGAATTTGATTTCGGTTTCGAAAATAATGGATGATGGTTATAATGTTTATTTTGCTAATAACTCTGATGTTATTAAGTTTAATAAACGTTTTATCTACACTGTTGCTAGAGTACATGACCTCTTCATTCTTGATATATCTCCTCCTCATGTGCTACAACAACCAAAAGAGTTAAACAACATTAATCTGCCACATAAAAGAAAACATATTTCTGAATTGAGCCAAAATTATTTATGGCACTTACGTCTAGGTCATATAAATCTAAATAGAATTTCGAGATTGATCTCAGATGGACCTTTGAGTTCATTGAAAGTGGAGTAGGTACCAACCTGCTAATCCTGTTTAGAAGGTAAAATGACCAAGAGACATTTTCACTCAAAAGCAAATAGAGCCAGCAATAAGTTAGAATTAATTCACTATGATTTGTGTGGCCCTATGAATATAAAAGCAAGAGGTGGTTTTGAGTATTTTGTGACTTTCACAGATGATTACTCAAAATATAGATACATTTATCTGTTGCTCCGTAAGTCTGAATGCTTTGAGAAATTCAAGGAATTTAAGACGGAAACGGAGAAACGACATGATAAATATATCAAAACATTGTGATTTGATCGTGGTGGTGAATACCTCTCTGCGGAATTCATTTAATACTTATCAGATTCTGGAATTACATCTCAATTGTCTGCTCCAAGAACACCACAACAAAATGGTGTGGCAGAAAGAAGAAATATGACGCTTATGGAAATGGTTAGATCAATGTTAGGTTATTCCGATATGCCTTCTTCCTTTTGGGGATATGATTTAGAAATAACAAATTACATTCTAAATTTGGTTCCTTCAAAGTCAGTACCTTCAACTCCAATAGAATTATGGACTGGGCACAAGCGGCATATTCGGGTTTGGGATTGTCCAGCACATGTGTTGAAAGGGAAAGCGGATGAATTGGAATCGAGTACAGAAGTATGCATTTTTATTGGATATCCAAAAGGAACTAAAGGCGATTTATTTTATTGTCCCAAAGAAAAGAAGATAATTGGAACGACAAATGCCAAATTTTTAGAAGAGGACTATTTCATGAACCATATTCCTAGAAGTAAACTAGTTTTACAGGAATTAAGTAATGAAGTAACTAATAACTCATCTATGGAACGTATCTCGGAAGCCCGTATTGACATACCACTGCATCATCGTAGTGGGAGAAATGTCAATAGGCAGCAGAATGCACAAGAGCAATTGCTTGACATCTCACCACCCCAAAGTAGTGGGAGTAATGTTGAGCAACCTCAGATTGTTGAGCAACATGAAATTGTTCTGTAGCCTGCACTCCAGAAATAAGTTAGCGATATACCAGCACCACAAGGTGTGGAGGATAACATTGATTCTTCAGCTCCAGAAAATGATGTTGTAATTCAACAACAAAATATTGCACCTGTAGTGACTAGTCGTAGTGGGAGAATTATAAGAAAACCTCTCTGTTTTGCACTTTTGGGAGAATCTTATGATAGAATCCCTGAAGAGCCCAACACGGAACCTATTAATTACGATGAAGCACTACAGGATACAGATGCTGATAAATGGGTTGCAACTATGAAATCTGAAATTGAGTCCATGTACTCCAATCAAGTCTAGGATCTTGTAGAACCACCTACTGGAGTTAAACCCATTGATTGTAGATGGATCTATAAGAAAAAGAAAGGAGTGGATGAAAAAGTGAAAACTTTTAAAGCTAGGCTTGTTGCAAAAGGGTTTACTCAAAAAGAAGGGATCGATTATGAGGAAACCTTTTCTTCAGTAGCCATGCTTAAATCTATTAGGATTCTCTCATTACGATTATGAGATTTGGCAAATGAATGTCAAAACGGCTTTTCTAAATGGAAGTCTTGATGAGTGCATCTATATGGCACAACCAGTTGGTTTCATAAAAAGTGGCAATAAGCACATATTGTGTAAATTAAAGAAATCCATTTATGGATTGAAACAAGCTTCTAGAGCATGGAACACTTGTTTTGACGCATCGATTTTGATCAATGTGAAAATGAGTCTTGTGTCTATAAGAAGTGGGATGGAGATAAAGTAACATTTTTGGTCTTGTATGTAGATGATATTTTGCTCATATAAAATAATGTGAGCATGTTGAATTCAGTAAAGAAATGGTTGTCCTCACATTTCGATATGAAAGATTTGGGACATGCGGCACATATCCTTGGGATCAATCTCATGCGAGATCGCGAGCGAAGGATATTAGGCTTATCCCAATCACTTTATATTGATACTATTCTCACCAAGTTTAGCATGTAAGATTCCAAGAAAGACTTTCTCCTTTTTAGACATAGAATCTCTCTGTCAAAAGATCAGTCCCCAAAAATGACTGATGAGATAGAAAAGATGAAGGCGGTCCCTTATGCTTCTGCTGTAGGGAGTTTCATGTATGCTATGCTATGTACTAGACCTGATATCTGCTTTGATATTGGCATGGTTAGTAGATTTCAGTCTAACCCTAGACGAGAATACTAGACTGTTGTTAAGAATATAATCAAGTACTTGAAAAGGACCAGGGATTATATGTTGGTGTATCACTCAGGTGATCTTGCACCCATTGGCTATACTGATTCATATTTCCATTCAGATAAGATTCTAGAAAATCTACCTCAGGATATGTTTTTACCTTAGGAGGTGGAGCCATAAGTTGGAGGAGCATCAAGCAATCATGTGTTGTTGATTCCACCATAGAAGCCGAATATGTGGCTGCAACTGAGGCAGCTAAAGAGACTATTTGGCTCAGGAACTTTCTAAAAGAGTTTAATATAGTTCCTTCAGTTCAAGCACCAATTGTATTTTATTGTGACAATAGTGGTTCAGTTGCAAACTCGAAGGAACCAAGAAGCCATAAAAAGAGTAAGCATATTGAGCGTAAATATCACTTAATTCGGGACATAACTCAGAGGGGTGATGCAAGAGTGTCGAAGATTGCATCAGAGGAAACTTTGGCAGACTCGTTTACAAAGAGCTTGACACAGAACATTTTTGACAAGCATGCAAAAGGAATGAGTATCAGAGTAGTAGATGCATGGTTATGAGTCTAAGTGGGAGATTGTTGGGATATACTATTAACCATGCGGTTTAGACATAGTATTTTATTTTTATTCTTTATGGAATAATTATTTATTTAATTTTCAATTCAATAAAGTACTATTTTAAATAGATCATTCGTTACATGTGTGTCCTTTTAATTATGAAGTAGACAATTTAGTGTATGGAGTCTTAACTCATGCACGGTAGATTACATTATCGGTTCTCATAATTAATAAACTATGTTCACGATCAAAGATATTATTAGATAAAATATCTTGATGATTGTAGAACAAGATTATAGGATAATTTGTCTTGATTATGGTAGGTTTTACTCCGACTTCTTGTGCTAGTATACTTAGTGTATATTGAACGGACCAAGTAGAGAAAAAATATTTTTCTTCTTAATATATATAAAACATTTTCTCTAATTCATTAAATGAACTCCTAATCTTGGTATAATTATTATGATCAATGTAATTTGTTTATTGTTTTGATTTATCAAAATATACGACTCTATTCAGAGTTAGTGTATGCCTAATAGATTGGACATAACGAATAACATTTGTGAAATAATAATTAGTTGATAGAATCCATGACTCAATTTTGAGTTTGATGATACCCCTTTATGTAAGCTTATACGTTTTCATGTGAAAACTCGGCCGGTGGATTTTGTATTCGTCACATGAAATGATTTAAACGGAATTATAAAGGATTTAATTAGTTGAAAATAATTAAATTTTTAGTGATTTATTTTAATTGACTGGTATTTGAGATCTTAACATGGGGAGTTAAAATAAGTGTTACTGAATTTTCGAAATTCATATTGAGGAGTTCAATTGCAATATTTTAGTGGAATAAACTGCAATTGATTATAGTGAGAATTAATTCATGCTAATTTTGAATTAATGCTATAATTAGTAGTCTCTTATTATTTATGTGGTCCCTGTTATACCTAGTAAAAACCTGGACTTAACTTGGGTAAAAAGTGACTTGGGAGAAAAGTCATCCGGTAGAGTTAGAGTAGGATTCTACTTGTGCAAGTAGAATCCTACACATTTTTGGAGCATAATTTCGGCCCAAAAGAGTTTACTTAAGGAAGACTAATTTCACCCAATAATTTATTTTTTATAGTTGTATTGTTCTTGCTCACTCAAAGAAATCCGTCCAAAGTTTTACTAGGCATATAACAGAAGACTGCAGCCCTGAATTCTTGTTGTTTGGAAGATTTGTGCAACGATTTTAAGAGGTTAGTACTTCTACTCTAGTAATTATAACATTGTCTAGTTTGCCTGATTTAAATGCTTGCTTTCGCTGCGCATGTTCTAACACTTTCAGCTATCCTGGGGCAGCTATAGCTATCAAAAAGTTTTGGGGCTCATATACCGTGAAATATTTCTAAGTCTCGCCAAGTAAAAGAAACATGTTCAATTCCTACTAAATTATGTGGTCCTAAAGGACCAAGTTTTGTTGTCTACGTTTCTCTGTCGGCCACTGTTGTCTTGATGCTTACCATGTTAACTAAAGTTTTACTAATTATGAACATTTATCCATTATTATCTTTTATCTAGGAAAACTTGAAATGCCAAACTAATTCTTTTCTTAACTTAAAAGTAGAGTTTATGAGGACATATAATTGTTTCAAATACTTCGAAGCTCGATGGGTAATGAGAAGAGAGTAGATATTTACATTATAAATTGTAAACTAACTGAGTCAAATGATTCTTATGATGAGTGTTGTTGGTCTCAAACGCACACGCAAATATATGTGGTCGATAAGTAATATAGGATTGTAAGTTCAGATATCGTATCCACAGAGACTTGTGATTAATTATCAACTAAATTAAACCCAAACAATTAATCTATTCAAGCGAACACTAAAATATGAATATTTAACTAAAATTAATCTAGAATCGTAAACTATGAAACTAAGGAAACAAATTGGCGAAATTAGACACGAATTCAATGAGAGACGATATTCTAGAGCTATGGGTTAGCAAACAATCCTATTGCGTTTTTCACTTAAATCGTCTAATTAATTTATCTGGTTTATTGATTGACGAGGTTAATATTGCTCGTAGTCTTCTTCCGAAGTACAACTCGCCTATTCANGTTTTATAAAATTACACCTCAGAAAGTAGTTTCCCCACCCCACACTTATGTTATGCATAGTCCTCGATGCATGATCGCAAAGAAAAACATTAAAACAAGGGTGAGAAATACTCCCTGAGACCCCCTCTTGCATAGTCCGGACATGATTCTCAATCTTTAGAGTCGGGATGACCCCACACTTAAGCTCAAACATGCCCCTCAGCTTCAACTTTTGGGTACTCGGACTTCCCCTACTCTGCAAAATAAAAACAACATAAAACTGACACTAAAAATTAATGAAAAGATATACAGGCTCGGTTGCCTCCCAACAAGCACCTTATTTATATCCGTTGCACGACTCTGCTACTTCACCACTTCTCCTTCCACTTTGAGGATATGAATTGCGTCCCCAATTTTGCATCAATTTTTCTGTCACGTTCATGGGGTGGTGGTATAAAAATGAAGGAACCAAACCGTAGGTATCGCATCTTGCACTTCTTGGCCCTTAGGTGAGGGATGTCATTTTGTCTTCTTGGCATCACAAATTTCAGAATATAAACACTTTGTTCCTCATCCATTGACTCCTCTATATGCTCGACTGGATCAATTCCCATGTCACCAACCAAACACAATGTTGAAAAGTGTTTAGAATGAGGTCCAATACGTTCCAATTCAAAAACTGCATTATTTTTGACATCCTCTATTTTATACTCTTCATCAACCTTGACATCATTAATAATTTGGTCGAATGTTTGGATTTCCTCTTTCCGCTCCACAAGCTGGCCAGTATCCACAAATATTGATGATAGGGCATTAGATACCTCAACCTTTTTATTCAATTGAGCCTGCAGGTCATGAATATCTGAGCCAAATTGGTCTATCTCTTGTCGGAGCTCAGTTCTTCCTTCTATCAGTTGCTCTGTCGTATAGCAGAATTACTAGGCATATACCAGAAGACTGCAGCCCTGGATTCTTGCTGTGTGGAAGATTTGTGAAACGATTTCAAGAGGTTAGTACTTCTAATCTAGTAATTGTAGCATTGTCTAGTTTACATGTATTTGATGTCTGATTTGAATGCTTGCTTCCGCTGCGCATGTTCCAACAATTGGTATCAGACGCCGTCTTACATCTAACTAGATAATGTAATACAACATGCATAGAGTAATATTAAAACGTGTTATTTAATGATACATGTTTGATATAATCATTCTATGTCAAAAACGTGATTGTATTTATTAGTGTTTTAATTCTGAAATTATGAATTAATATACATATGCATAAACAGTGGTGTTATATTTAATGAAAAACTGTTTAATTACGTTTTTTAATGCAAAGAAGTGTTGGTTTTAATAAAAACGAGACTGTTTTTCAGAGTACTATTAAATCTGTAATTATGGATTAATACATATATGCATAAACAGTGGATTAATACTATTAATCTGTTTTAGTTGCATTTTTTGTCCATAATCACAGTGTTATATTAATAAAAACTTGTCTGTATTGAATGCTGTTAGTTATGAAATTATGGATTAATTACGAATTATGAACAGTAGTGTTTGGAACGGTGAAAAGCATTCAACAATTCTGTTTGAACACGTTTTTATTAAATAATAATAAAAATATTATTTTGAGTTCTGAAATCATATTTTGACATACATCTATATATTATGTGATTTGAACAAGTCAATAATTAAAACACTTAAAAAACGCCAAAAACAGAATTCTACGAATAGGTCATGAATTCGAAATTCTGTCGAACTCCGATTGACCTCAAATTTGGTAGGTTCATCGGACACGGCTCAGTGAGCAATACACATGAGCTTTTCTCATGATGTACGTAGTTTTTTGGGCATTCGGGGTCGTTTAGATGAGTTTTTGGCCATTTTTCTATTTTTTGGGGAAAAAATTTATAAAAGATTTTTTTAAAAAAATAAATCAGTGATGGCAGGGTTCAATTCTCATGTTCTTGTAATAAACGCACACACAAGTATACGTGGTCGACAAGTAATATAGGATTGTAAGTCCAGATATCGTACCCATAGAGACTTGGGATTAGCTATCAACTAAATTAAACCCAAACAGTTAATCTATTCAAGCGAACACTAAAGTATGAATATTTAACTAAAACTAATTTAGAATCGTAAACTATGAAATTAAAGAAACAAATTGGTGAAATTAGACACGAATTCAATGAGAGACGATATTCTAGAGCTATGGGTTAGCAAACAATCCTGTTGAGTTTTCCACTTAAATTGTCTAATTAATTTATCTGGTTTATTGATTGNACCCCTGAAGGATTAAGATCTTACTCTACCCAATCTTATATGCAATCTAGAATTCCCTCTCCCGAGTTCAATCCTAGATTCGTAGATAGTATTCAATTGGTGACCAAGCAATCAAATAATTAAGCGCAAGATTGAATAAATAAACCAATATGATAAAATAATAAGAACAATTCAAGCTTCAAACTACAACGTTCATGTAGCACCCAAAACTCTAGAACTAAT
>ML411504.1:52891-91629 GCA_005239525.1 Nicotiana knightiana
CTTCTATATTTTCACTAGCACAAATTAATAAAAATTGGAGGTGTGTATCTTTTTGTACATACTTTTACTATCATGTTTTTTCTTTCCTACACACAATCCATACATGAAGATTCAATGGCTAGTGACTCTTGAATACAATTTTTAGTGCACTAACAAGTCTTTCCATGGCTCCACTCAAAAGTTAATCCCCAATATCTCACCTTACTTCTTTTCGCGACTAAGTGCCTTAGGAGGAAAATGTGCAAAAAATCTCAATTTAAGAACAAAATAGGGGAACGGCTTGTAATGTGGGTACCAAAGAAAAGGTCTAAAGGCTCAAAGGGGCTAGAAATGAAAAATGTAATTCTTATGTGACAAGCACATCCATGATCAAGCAAGAAAATGCCTACGTCATCCAAAGTTCTCATGGAAGGTATATGCATGGTCAAATGCACTGTAACCAATCAATTTGGGAACGTCAATCAATTTTGGTTCTTAATATTTGGTCAAATCATTGGTATTATTTGTTTCTAATGAATATCTCAGGTGTTGTACTGTAACCAACTAATAAGAATTATATAACGCAAATTCTAATGTTGTTTTGAATCTCCAAAGAAAAACAAAAAAATAAAGAAAAGAAAGTGAGCTTAGAAAAATACACGAGAGAGGAGATGAATCTTTGATGCCAGTTTGGATGGCCTGCTCCAACATTTGGACACAAATGCTAGATAAATAGTCATTCAAGAAAATATACTCTTGTCGTGCTGGGTGAAAGAAGAGGGATTGTATCTTTGGATAGGGAACCCCAGGTTACGAGTTATGTATTCAAAGATGTAATACCCCTTCTTTCAGGGATCATGTCTTCAAGATCCACAAAATTCTGCCAAAAAGAGTATATGATTTGTCACCAAAACTAGTATACAATCTGAACATTTAGAGACTACGGGTATATCATGTTTTCTACCTCACCAATAAGTTGTGCCAATGCACATGAAAATTTTTAAGTTTAGTCGTTCAAAGCAAAATACTCGTTGGAGCAACAGATTTATGTTGATGAACTAATAAAGCAACTGACTAAAACAATGAGAAGCCATGCAGTTGGTGCTCGGTTTACTGGGTTAACTAAATTTTCCACAATCTTCAGCTTTCACATTTCTTGAGTTCAACAATATTGGCATGATTTTAAAAGTGTCAGAAATCCAATCATCTTCTCAACCTACAATACAATGATCATTCTTTTTCATTTAGGCAGAAACAAAGACAAAAGACAGGTGCAATCCTTTATCATATAGTAATGACGTCAAAGACTAAATCTGAAATGTCAAAATCACCCAAACTGACATCTATTAACATTAGAGAGAGGATAATTAGGACTCAGATTTTACTGCATTTGAAGAAGATTGCCATACAATTACAGCCAACACGTGTTACCAAGAAAGAGGAAATACAAGGGCTGAAACTTAAGTACCAAAATGCCCATAAAAGCTAATATTATTTCGAAAATACCCTTAATCGTACCGGGATACCTTCCCTTATTATATTGTTATGTTAAAATAAGCTACCTTGTTTCTATTTTGTAAAGCAGCTTTAGAAAAAGTTCTTGAAATAATTTCTGTTGGTATTGCATGACATGCTTAGCTGGTCTTTTCGGATGATCAGCTACATTGGGACTGAGACACGATCCGGACTCCCACGAGGGCAGTAGTGGGGAATCTTGAATAATGGGCGAAAGCCCGATCCAACAATATCGCCTGAGTGAAAAAGGGCAATGCCGTTTCTAAAGCTCTTTCGTCGAGTGCGCGATCATGACAGGACTCGAGGAAGAAGCCCCGACTAACTCCGTGCTACCAGCCGCTTCAAAATATCTAAACATGAACCCGAAAGTCATGGCGAACCGATGAGTATTCGTCACTAGACAATTTTATGTGGACTTATGAAATTTCAGGCTGATCAGAGTTTGCCAAATAAAATCTACGAAATCAGCATGTACTACACATGAAAAAGTAAATATAATCATAAATTCGTAATGCATGATCCTGAAACACCATAAAATGAATCCAAAAATGATGGCGAAGCAATGTGTAATGGTCGTTAGAGACCTACAAAATTCGGAGTCCGATTTTTTTTTTTTTACAAAATATGCATTACTAGTACACACGAAAAAATGATTAAAATTATAAATTCGTGTTGTATGGCTATAAAACGCCATAAAATAAACCTGAAAGCCATGGCGAACCGATGAGTATTAGTCACTAGACAATTTTATGTGGACTTGTGAAATTTCAGGCCGATCAGAGTTTGCCAAATAAAATCTACAAAACCAGCATGTACTACACATGAAAAAGTGAATATAATCATAAATTCGTAATGCATGATCCTAAAACACCATAAAATGAATCCGAAAATGATGGCGAATCAATGTGTAATGGTCATTAGAGACCTACAAAAGTCGGAGTCCGTATTTTTTTTTACAAAATATGCATTACTAGTACACACGAAAAAATAATTAAAATTATAAATTCGTGTTGTATGGCTATAAAACGCCATAAAATCAATCCGAAAGTCATGGCGAACCGACGAGTATTGGTCACTAAACAATTTTATGTGGACTTATGAAATTTTAGGCCGATCGGAGTTTGCCAAATAAAATCTACAAAATCAGCATGTACTACACACGAAAAAGTAAATATAATCATAATTTCGTAATGCATCATCCTGAAACACCATAAAATGAATCCGAAAATGATGGCGAAAAATGTGTAGTGGTCGTTAGAGACCTACAAAAGTCGGAGCCCGTATTTTTTTTTTACAAAATTTGCATTACTAGTACACACGAAAAAATGAATCAAATTATAAATTCGTGTTGTATGGTTATAAGACGCCATAAAATGAACCCGAAAGTCATGGAGAACCGATGAGTATTGGTCACTAGACAATTTTATGTGGACTTATGAAATTTCAGGCCGATCGGAGTTTGCCAAATAAAATCTACAAAATCAGCATGTACTACACACGAAAAAGTATATATAATTATAAATTTGTAATGCATGATCCTGAAACACCATAAAATGAATTCGAAAATGATGGCGAAGCAATGTGTAATGGTCGTTAGAGACCTACAAAAGTCGTAGTTCGTATTTTTTTTTACAAAATCTGCATTACTAGTACACACGAAAAAATGAACCAAATTATAAATTTGTGTTGTATGGCTATAAAAAGCCATAAAATGAACCGGAAAGTCATGACGAACCAATGAGTATTGGTCACTAGACAATTTATGTGGACTTGTGAAATTACATACCGATCGGAGTTTGCCAAATAAAATCTACAAAATTAGCATGTACTACACTCGAAAAAGTAAATATAATCATAAATTCGCAATGCATGATCCTGAAACACCATAAAATGACTCTGAAAATGATGGATAAGCAATGTGTAATGGTCGTTAGAGACCTACAAAAGTCGGAGTCCGTATTTGTTTTTACAAAATCTGCATTACTAGTACAAACGAAAAAATTAGTAAAATTATAAATTCGTGGTTTATGGCTATAAAACGCCATAAAATGAACCCGAAAGTCATGGCGAACCGATGAGTATTGGTCACTAGACAATCTTATGTAGACTTATGAAATTTCAGGCCGATCGAAGTTTGCCAAATAAAATCTACAAAATCAGCATGTACTACACACGAAAAAGTAAATATAATCATAAATTCGTAATGCATGATCCTGAACCACCATAAAATGAATCCTAAAATGATGGCGAAGCAATGTGTAATGGTCGTTAAAGACCTACAAAAGTCGGAGTACGTATTTTTTTTTTACAAAATCTGCATTACTAGTACACACGAAAAAATGAATAAAATTATAAATTCGTGTTGTATGGCTATAAAACGCCATAAAATAAACCCGAAAGTCATGGAGAACCGATGAGTATTGGTCACTAGAAAATTTTATGTGGACTTATAAAATTTCAGGCCGATCGGAGTTTACCAAATAAAATCTACAAAATCACCATGTACTACACACTAAAAAGTATATATAATCATAAATTCGTAATTCATGATCCTGAAACACCATAAAATGAATCCGAAAATGATGGCGACGCAATGTGTAATGGTCGTTAGAGACCTACAAAAGTCGGAGTCCGTATTTTTTTTTACAAAATCTGCATTACTAGTACACACGAAAAAATGAATAAAATTATAAATTCATGTTGTATGGCTATAAACGCCATAAAATGAACCCGAAAGTCATGGCGAAACGATGATTATTGGTCACTAGACAATTTTATGTGGACTTATGAAATTTCAGGCCGATCGAAGTTTGCCAAATAAAATCTACAAAATCAGCATGTACTACACACGAAAAAGTAAATATAATCATAAATTCGTAATGCATGATCCTAAAACACCATAAAATGAATCCTAAAATGATGGCAAAGTAATGTGTAATGGTCGTTAGAGACCTACAAAAGTCGGAGTCCGTATTTTTTTTTTACAAAATTTGCATTACTAGTACACACGAAAAAATGATTAAAATTATAAATTCGTGTTGTATGGATATAAAACGCCATAAAATGAACCCGAAAGTCATGGAGAACCGATGAGTATTGGTCACTAGACAATTTTATGTGGACTTATGAAATTTCAGGCCGATCGGAGTTTGCCAAATAAAATCTACAAAATCAGCATGTACTACACACAAAAACTAAATATAATCATAAATTCGTAATGCATGATCCTGAAACACCTTAAAATGAGTCCGAAAATGATGGCGAAGCTATGTGTAATGGTCGTTAGAGACCTACAAAAGTCGGAGTCCGTATTTTCTTTTTACAAAATCTGCATTACTAGTACACACGAAAAAATGAATAAAATTATAAATTCGTGTTGTAGGGCTATAAAACGCCATAAAATGAACCCGAAAGTTATGACGAACCGATGAGTATTGATCACTAGATAATTTTATGTGGACTTATAAAATTTCAGTCCGATCGAAGTTTGCCAAATAAAATCTACAAAATCAGCATGTACTACACACAAAAATATATATATAATCATAAATTCGTAATGCATCATCCTGAAACACCATAAAATGAATTCAAAAATGATGGCGAAGCAATGTGTAATGTCCGTTAGAGACCTACAAAAGTCGGAGTCCGTGTTTTTTTTTATAAAATCTGCATTACTAGTACACACGAAAAAATGAATAAAATTATAAATTCGTTTTGTATGGCTATAAAACGCCATAAAATGAACCCGAAAGTCATGGCGAACCGATAAGTATTGGTCACTAGACAATTTTATGTGGACTTATGAAATTTCAGGCTGATCGAAGTTTGCCAAATAAAATCTACAAAATCAGCATGTACTACACACGGAAGAGTAAATATAATCATAAATTTGTAATGCATGATCCTGAAACACCATAAAATGATGGCGAAGCAATGTGTAATGGTCGTTAGAGACCTACAAAAGTCGGAGTCCGTATTTTTTTTTTACAAAATCTGTATTACTAACTAGTTCACACAAAAAAATAGATAAAATTATAAATTCGTGTTGTATGGCTATAAAACGCCATAAAATGAACCCGAAAGTCATGACAAAGTAATGAGTTTTTATCAATAAGCCATTTTTTATGGACCTACAAAATTTCAAGGTAGTTGGAGTCGAAAAAAAAAATTCTACAAAATCAGCATGTAGTATTACACACAAAAAATTAGATAGAATCATAAATTCGTGTTGCGTGGCCCGAAACACCATAAATGAACTCAAAAATTATTGCGAAGCGATCAGTATTGGTCACTAGGCCTTTAGAACCTAGAAAATTTCAGGAAAATCGGAGTCCGTCAAAAAGTTGTACAAATTCAACATTTACTAATACACAAAAAGTGGATATAATCTTAAATTTATGTTGCATGACCCAAAACACAAAAATGAATCCAAAGTCATGGCGAAGCGATGAGTATTGGTCACTAGACCATTTCTTATGAACCTACAAAAATTCAAGTCAAACGGAGCCCGTCAAAGAAATTTTTTAAAATAGCATGTACTGATACACATAAAAAAGTGAATAAATCACAAATTTTTGTTGCAGGACAATAAAACACCATACAATGAACCCGAAAGTCATGCGATACAATGCGCATTAGTCACTAGGTTGTTTCTTATGGGCCTATGAAATTTCAGGCCAATCGCAGTTTGTCAAAAAACTTCTACAAAATCATCATATATAGATTATTGCATATAACAATATTGAAAAACAAGATTGTATTTGTTTCTCCAATAATCTACTATAACTAATTAAATTGCACTAATAGTATACTATTTAATGTATATATCTTAAATCCATTTAGAAATCGACATTAAATAACTTGTCTAATCCGGAGAACACAACTTTCAAGTGATAAAAACAGAAGCCGGCTGGCCTTGTAAATTTTCATAATATTGCTGGGCCTTTAGAAACACACAATTCTATTCCAAAGTTTGGACTATTATTGATTTCTCCCGAGATTCATTCTGATTATTGTGAACAATTAGATTCTTAACAAAAAGAAGTTTTTCATATTTCATTTTTTAGCTGCATCGATATAGTTGTCTTCGTGTGAATTGCGGGTTCAAGCAGTGGAAGTAGTCTCTAAAGCTTGTTGGAGTGTGGCTCTTCTCTAAACCCTGTGTGCGCGAAATATGTTGTGTACCAGGCTACCTTTTTTTTTTGGCTGCAGTGTGATACCAGCTTATTTTAAGTTTGTAATTCTTATGGTACAGAATTATCAGTTTAATACAAGTCCTTATTTTGGTTAGCCAAAAAAAAAATAAAACAAGTTAGACTAATTCGAGATTTTTTTGGTGTAAAAGATGACTATTTGTATTATATTAGGTAGAGAAGTACTTGTACTTCACGCCGCCGTTCGTTTCTATCGAGGTCGTGGTTTTTTTTCATGTGAAAGCATGATTATAGTCCTAGAGGGACGACCTCGTGCTGGGTCGTGACAAGAGGGGAAAACAGGAGAAAAATTAGTGTTAGTGGTTCCCATATCCTGCGAAATACAAAAAGAACGCCTAAAAGGACTAAGCAAATAGTTGGAGGGTGGAAGAGTGGATGGTGCCACTCTTCTAACAAAACGTTTCCCTGATTGGTCGTCCTCCAAAACTTTGCAAAAAAAAGATGGTGGTGTCCAAAAATAGTGATGCCTGCCGAACTATCCATATGACTTTCAGTTTTTGCTAGTAAATCAGCTACTTGGTTTTGCTCCCTGTAGGTGTAAAGTATGACTGGATCATCCAGCTGCGCGAGCAGGTACCTGTAATCATGGATAAGATTAGCATATAAAAGATGCAATGTTTGTAGTATAGGTGATAACTACTTGTGCATCTAGGTTTACTTCGGGTGGAATGTATCCATGAGTAAAAGCCAATTGCAAACCATGGTATAAAGCAAGTATCTCAGATTCAACACTCCCCTGTGTGAGATGGTGTCCCGCAAAACCCGTGAGCGAGTTACTTGATGAGTCACGTATTAATCCTCCATTTCAGCCCTGTCCTGTACTCAGATTAGCTGAACCATCGGTTTACAAAACTAGGGGGTGCCGTTTGAGAGGCAAGAGTATACGAGTATGTAAGGACGCTGGTAGAACAGTAATGCAATAGTATTCTGCTGCCATGTTAAGTATGTGAGTTGGGGAGAGATGTTGTACTTGTGCGAAAAACTTTTGCATTTCTAGTCAGTCAGATATGCCAGAAACATAAATGTATGAGTACGCAATTGGGTATATTAAAGGATTTGGGAACATCAATGTGTAAAAGAACTTGTTTCAACCACTGAATTGGGGGTTCCGCAAGAGTATCTAGTTGAGCGATGACCGAGAGCATGTTAAGTTTAGACCATAGTTGTGTGGCTATTAGGCATTCGAGGAGGAGATGAGTAATAGTTTCGAGATTACTTAGGCAAAGGGCACAAGTATCAATAGTAAGTATACCTAGGTGGTGATAGTGCGCCGTGGGTAGACGATGGTGGCCAAGAGCCATAAAAAATGTTTTATTTTTTGAGGTATTTGGAGTTTCCAAATCCACTTGAATGAATGGCTAAGGGGCTGTAGGTAGGAGATGGTGGTAGAGTGATTCAGTGGAGAAATTCCCATGTGTCGTGAGGGCCCAAGCAAAGGAGTCGGGAGGAGGTGTATAGTAGAGGATGTGGTCATTAAGTATGCTTTTTAGGAATAATGGGGTACTTTAAAAGGAAGGGATGTGAAGTCCCAGCGGCCATGGGAAAGGTAGGCAGAGACGGTAGTTGTATAGGCTTAACGTGGTAGTGGACCAATGACAGAGTTGCGAAGAGGTTTATTGTAATTCAACCGGTTGTCTATCCAAAATTTTATAATAGAACCATTACTATAACCATTTTATTCCTTGTTGGCATAGTTTCCAGCCCGTAACAAGGTTATTCCAAATGAAGGAGCCATTGTTGATTCGATTCCCTCGGTGTAGAAGAATTTGCGGAGTAGAGTAGCAGCTCATAAAGAATATGAGCGTTTGAGTAGGCGCCTAGCTTGACTTGCTAATAAGGTCTGATTCTTAAGGGGAAGTTGTTGGATGCCCAAGCCACATGTTGTTTGGGGGTGGTAACTTTGCGCCATTTAAGTAGATGAATTTTTTTCTTATTTGGAGTTGTCCCCCAGAGAAATTGCGATGGTAGCGTTCTAGTTGGTGGATATATACATAGAGAGTTTAATATATTGCATCACATGATCTGGTAAACTGTTGAGGGTGGAGTTAATCAGAGTGGTGCGGCCTGCCAGGCTGAGGAAGTTTGTTTTCTAACTAGCGAGTTTAATTTTAAAATTATCAAGAAGAATTGAAAATCAAGTTTGGACGGTCTGGTAGTGAAGATGGAAAATCCAAGGTATTTTCCAAAGGATATGCTTTCATGTATAGGTAAAGAAGTGAAAATAAAATTTTTATCATACGGAGTGCAATTTTTGGAGAAAAAGACTTTTGAGTTTTGATAATTAATCTTTTGACAGAATTTTGATTGAATCCAATAAGTATATCAATGATGGCATGACAACTGACAATTGAAGTTGTGAATATTGAATGATATCATCTGCGAAGAACAAATGAGAGATTTGTGGTCCGTGATATATTCCCAAGCTGTAAATCTTATGTAATGTGGAAAACTTTTGCTTCTTGTGTCGATGTAATGGAGATTCTTGGAATAGATGTAGAACTTTTCCAGATTTTGGAAGGTGCGAAACATGAGTACTTTTTCTATTCACAAGTAGAAATACATGCTTAAAGAGACGATTCACGATATAAGCTTTATGGGTTCAACATTTACTATTTTAGCATTCAATTTATTATGGGTGCAAATTTATCATTTGTTATGAATTTAATCAGTTTTTACACATAAATCTATATTTAGCATTGAAAGTATTAGATTCAAATCAACTTGATGCCTCAACGCTAAATCAGCATCTGCGTGCATATTTGTACGTGTGTTTACCTGAACTATTCTTTTTTTTATTAAATCCTCCTTGGAATGGAGGGGGTTTGATGGAGCTCTACCAATTCAGATTTTAAAATTTTTGCAAACTTACAGTGATCTCATGTTAATATATAACAGTACCAACGGACTGGATTTCAAAATAAAAATTCTTATTTATTTGTTGAATCTTTTAATATAAATATAAAATTTGAACAAAAATTACTGAATTTACGTGAACCCAGAATCACTGTGATAGATCTACCCTTCCCCTAGTTTCACAGTGATCAAGAATGTTTCTGCAAAATTTGATCCAGTTGATAAAGTTATGAATCATTAGATCAGTAAATTAAGTAACCATTTGCTTACACCTTGCAAGATAAAGAAATTCGATATAGATGGGCATTGGAAGATAGGGTGAGATAGATTCTGTGGGTCCAATTTTAAAATTTAGCATTAAACTCGTTGTATTATAAAAGTTAGAAGTTCAAACCTAATATTTATTGCAATTTCAATGAATTTTAAACATAAAATTATACCCCGCGACAAAAATAGTAGATTTAGATAAATCCGGTGGCCATAATCTAACATCTGCCCCTGGGTGAGACAAATTTATCTGAATTAGGTGGGCACATCAGATCATAATTAAGTGATATTGAGATAAAAATATATATTACCACTTCATTATAATTAAGTGATAAACCCTAGCTCCGTAAAGGACACGTGGCATATGTTGGGATATACTATTAACCATGCGGTTTAGACATAGTATTTTGTTTTATACTTTATGGAACAATTATATATTTAATTTATTCAATTCAATAAAGTACTATTTTAAATAGATCATTTGTTACATGTGTGTCCTTTTAGTTATGTAGTAGACAATTTAGTGTATGGAGTCTTAGCTCATGCACGGAAGATTAAATTGTTGGTTCTCATAATTAATAAATTTTGTTCACAATCAAAGATATTATTGGACAAAATATCTTGATGATTGTAGCACAAGATTATAGTATAATTTGTCTTGATTATGGGAGTAGTTTTACTTCGACTTCTTGTGCTAGTATACTCAGTGTATATTGAACGGACCAAGTAGAGAAAAGATATTTTTGTACTGAATATATAAAATATTTTCTCTAATTCATTAAATGAGCTTATACTCCTAATCTTGATATAATTATTATGATCAATGTAATTTGTTTATTGTTTTGATTTATCAAAAGGTACGACTCTATTCCGAGTTAGTGTATGCCTAATAGATTGGAAAATGACGAATAAAATTTGTGAATAATAATTAGTTGATAGAATCCTTGACTCAGTTTTGAGTTTGATGATACCCCTTTATATAAGCTTATAAGTTTTCATGTGAAAACCCGGCCGGTAGATTTTGTATCCGTCACATGAAATAGTTTAAGCGGAATTGTAAAGGATTTAATTAGTTAATTAAATTAAATTTTCAGTTATTTAATTTGATTAACTGATATTTGAGATCTTAACATGGGGAGTTAAAATAAGTGTTATTGAATTTTCGAAATTCATACCGAGGAGTTCAATTGCAGTTTTTTAGTGGAATAAATTGCAATTAATTATAGTAAGAATTAATTCATGCTAATTTTGAATTAATGCTATAATTGGTAGCCTCTTATTATTTCTGTGGTCCCTGCTATACCTAGTAAAAACCTGGACAAGACTTGGGTAAAAAGTGACTTAGGAGAAAAGTCATCTGTTCGAGTTAGAGTAGGATTCTACTTGTTGAATCCTACACGTTTTTGGAAGAGAATTTTCGGCCAAAAATAACTCTACTTAAGGAGGACGAATTTCACCTAATTACTAACTTTTCAGAGTTGTATTGTTTTTGCCCACCCAAAAGTAAAATCGTCCAAAGTTTTATTAGGCATATAGCAGAAGACTGCAGCCCTAGATTCTTGCTGTTTGGAAGCTTTGCCCAACGATTTCAAGAGGTTAGTGCTTCTAATCTTGTGATTATAGCATTGTCTAGTTTACATGTATTAGATGCCTGGTTTGTTTGGTTGTTTCCGATGCGCATGTTCTAACAATTGGTATCAGACGTCGTCTTACATCTAACTAGATAATGTAATACATCATGAATAGAATAATATTAAAACGTGTTGTTTAATGATACATGTTTGGTATGATTATTCTATGTCAAAAACGTTTTTTATTAGTATCTTAATTCTGAAATTATGAATTGATATACACATGCATAAACAATGGTGTTATATTTAATGACAGTCTGTTTAATTACGTTTCTGATGAATATCAATTTAAGAAAAAAAAAACATGATTGTTTCTTGAATGCTATTAATTTTGTAATTATGGGTTAATACATATATGCATAAACAGTGAATTAAATCTGTTTGAGTTGCGTTTTATCCATAATCAGAGAGTGTTATATTAATAAAAACTTGACTGTTTTGTATGATATTAGTTATGTAATTATGGATTAATATACAGAATTATGAACGGTGGTGTTTTCTTTTAACAGTGAAAAACATACTTTACAATTCGGTCTGAACATGTTTTTATTATTATAATAATATTATTATTATTTTAAGATACATAATTATTATTTTGAGTTCTGAAATCATGTTTTAACATACAAGAGTATACTATGTGATTTGAACAAGTCAAAATAATAAAAACAGCCAAAAATAAAATTCTACAAATAGGTCATGATTTTAGAATTCTAAAATTTTGTCGAACTCCGATTGACCTAAAATTTGGTAGGTTCATCAGAAGCGGCCCGACTTAAACAACACATCAGCTTTGCTGAAGATGTACGTCGTTTTTGGGCATTCGGGATCGTTTAGATGGGTTTTTGGCTATTTTTATATTTTCAGAATTTTTTTTTAATAAAATGAATTTTTAAAAGAAATTTGTGATGGTATGGTTCAATTCTCATTGTTTACAATCATGTTTTACAGTAATATAATGAATTTATATGTTGACATAGGTCTTCTTCCCCATCGGATAAATTCATTATAGATGATTACTGTAGTTTTGCCTCTAGTTATTTGATTATTTATATTAACTCTTCAACTGAGTTATATGTTGATTCAATGAAACTAGAGTTTATAAAAGTGATATTTACCTATCTTAAATTAACAGTTTACTCTCCATCTGAGTTGGTCATGTTTAAATTTATGGGGTTAATATCTTACATCACTCATATATTTTGCATGAATAGTTAAGTTTCCCTAACGAATCTAACTGTTCAATGAGCATGGTTATATGTGCAATGTACTGTTTTTGAATTTAATTATTCTAAATACATAACTAATGATCTATTTAATGTAAATATCTCTCAGACTAATTTTTGAATTTAATTATTCTAAATACATAACTAATGATCTATTTAATGTAAATATCTCTCGGACTAACCATGTCTTCATTCAACCCACTTACCTTAATTCTGAACCAAAACAAGTTAGAAGGACCGAATTATGTTGACTGGAAAAGAAAACTTAATATTGTCCTAACTGCTGAAGGTTACAAATTTGTAATCACTGAGGAGTGTCCAGAAAAACCTGAAAATGCTACTGATGATCAGGTTAAGGCCTATGACAAATGGGTTAAGGCTGATGAGATGGCGCGATGTTACATTCTTGCCTCTATGGCGAATATTTTGCAACATCAGCATCAGTCTATGGGGTCTGCTTATGACATGCTTGAAAGTCTCAAAGAGATGTTCGGTGAGCAAAATCGTGCAGCTAAGAAGACTGCCATGAAAGCCCTTTTGAACACCAAGATGGCTGAAGGATCATCGGTCAGGGACCATGTTCTGAAGATGATGAGTCTTCTGAATGAAATGGAGGTCCTTGGAGCCTTGATTGATAAGGAGTCTCAAGTCGAGATGGTCCTACAGACTCTGTCTGACAGTTTTCAACAATTTCGCTTGAACTATAATATGAACAAAATGGATTTGTCACTAGCGAAATTGTTGAATGAGCTTCAAGCGGCAGAGTCTATTATCAAACAACAAGCTCCAGTTGTGGCACTCAATGTTGAGAAAGCTTCAGTTTCAAAATCGAAAGGCAATAAGAAAAATAATAAGGCTCAAAAGGTTTTGGCACCTGGTGGTGCGGCTGGTGTGAAAAAGCCCAAAGGCAAGTGCTATCATTGCAAGCAACCTGGGCATCACAAGAAGCAATGCCCTGCCTATCTGTCAAAGTTGAATAAGCAAGGTAATTCAAATTTAAATGTCGTTGAAACTTGTTTAGCAGTTGTTTCTACCATGTTTTGGTGTGTAGATTCGAGAGCCACTAATCATATCTGCACTACTTTGCAGGGGTTTCAGGAAACGCGACGGCTAAGTGAGAATGAAATTTGCGTATTTCAAGCCAATGGCGAGCCANCGTTGAAACTTGTTTAGCAGTTGTTTCTACCATGTTTTGGTGTGTAGATTCGAGAGCCACTAATCATATCTGCACTACTTTGCAGGGGTTTCAGGAAACGCGGCGGCTAAGTGAGAATGAAATTTGCGTATTTCAAGCCAATGGTGAGCCAGCACCAGCTTTAGCTTTAGGAAATATTAGAGTTCCATTTAGTAGTGATAGATTTTTATATCCAAAAGATGTTCTCTATGTACCTTCCATTAGAAGGAATTTAATTTTGGTTTCGAAAATAATGGATGTTGGTCATAATGTTTATTTTGCTAATAACTCTGCTGTTATTAAGTTTAATAAACGTTTTATCTACACTGTTTCTAGAGTACATGACCTTTTCATTCTTTATATATCTCCTCGTGTGCTACAACAACCAAAAGAATTGAATAACATTAATCTGCAACATAAAAGAAAACGTATTTCTGAATTGAGTCAAACTTATTTGTGGCACTTACGTCTATGTCATATAAACCTAAATAGGATTTCGAGATGGTCTCTGATGGACCATTGAGTTCATTGAAATTGGAGTCACTACCAACATGCGAATCCTGTTTAGAAGGTAAAATGACCAAGAGACATTTTTCCTCAAAAGCAAATAGAGCCAGCGATAAGCTAGAACTAATTCACTCTGATTTGTGTGGCCCTATGAATATACAAGCAAGAGGTGGTTTTGAGTATTTTGCGACTTTCACAGATGATTACTCAAAATATGGATACATTTATCTATTGCGACGTAAGTCTGAATGCTTTGAGAAATTCAAAGAATTTAAGACGGAAACGGAGAAACGACATGATAAATATATCAAAACATTGCGATCTGATCGTGGTGGTGAATACCTTTCTGCGGAATTCATAAAATACTTATCAGATAGTGGAATTACATCTCAATTATCTGCCCCAGGAACACCACAACAAAATGGTGTGGCAGAAAGAAGAAATAGGACACTTATGGAAATGGTTAGATCAATGTTAAGTTATTCCGATTTGCCTTCCTCCTTTTGAGGATATGCTTTAGAAACAACAAATTACATTCTAAATTTGGTTTCTTCAAAGTCAGTACCTTCAACTCCAGTAGAATTGTGGACTGGGCGCAAGCCAAGTTTACGGCACATTCGGGTTTGGGGTTGTCCAGCACATGTGCTGAAAGGGAAAGCGGATAAATTAGAATCAAGGACAGAAGTATGCATTTTTATTGGATATCCAAAAGGAACTAAAGGAGGTTTGTTTTATTGTCTCAAAGAAAAGAAGGTAATTGTTACGACAAATGCAGATTTTTGGAAGAGGACTATTTAATGAACCATATTCCTAGAAGTAAACTAGTTTTACAGGAATTAAATAATGGAGTAACTAAAGACTCATCTCTATAACGTATCCCGGAAGCCAATATTGACATACCACTGCACTATCGTAGTGGGAGAAATGTCAATAGGCAGCAGATTGCACAAGAGCAATTGCCTGACATCTCACTACCCCAAAGTAGTGTGAGTAATGTTGAGCAACCTCAGATGTTGAGCAACCTCAGATTGTTGAACAACCTGGAAATGTTCTGCAGCCTGCACTCCAGGAAGAAGTTAATGATATCCCAGCACCGCAAGGTGTGGAGGATAACATTGAGGCTTCAGTTCCAGAAAATGATGTTGTGATTCAACAACAAAATCAGCCTCCACCTGTAGTGACTAGTCGTAGTGGGAGAATTATTAGAAAACCTCTCCGGTTTGCGCTCTTGGGAGAATCTTATGANAGCCAGTAGCCATGCCTAAATCCATTAGGATTCTCTTATCCATTGCTGCTCATTACGATTATGAGATTTGGCAAATGGATGTCAAGACGGCTTTTCTAAATGGAAGTCTTGATGAGTGCATCTATATGGCACAACCAGTTGGTTTCATTAAAAGTGGCAATGAGCACATGTTGTTTAAATTAAAGAAATTCATTTATGGATTGAAACAAGCTTCTAGATCATGGAACACTTGTTTTGACGCATCGATTAAAACTTCGGTTTTAATCAATGTGAAAATGAGTCTTGTGTCTATAAGAAGTGGGATGGAGATAAAGTTACATTTTTTATTTTTTATGTAGATGATATTTTGCTCATAGGAAATAATGTGAGCATGTTGAATTCAGTAAAGGAATGGCTGTCCTCACGTTTCGATATGAAGGACTTGGGACAGGCAACACATATCCTTGGGATCAAGCTTATGCGAGATCGCAAGCAGAGGATATTAGGCTTGTCCCAAGCACTTTATATTGATACTATTCTCACCAGATTTAGCATGCAAGATTCCAAGAAAGGCTTTCTCCCTTTTAGACATGGAATCTCTCTGTCGAAAGATCAGTCCCCAAAAACGACTGATGAGATAGAAAAAATGAAGGCGGTCCCTTATGCTTCTGCTGTAGGGAGTCTCATGTATGCTATGCTATGTACTAGACCTGATATCTGCTTTGCAGTTGGCATGGTTAGTAGATTTCAGTCTAACACTGGACGAGAACACTGGACTGTTATTAAGCATATAATCAAGTACTTGAAAAGGACTAGGGATTATATGTTGGTGTATCACTCTAGTGATCTTGCACCCATTGGCTATATTGATTCAGATTTCCAGTCAGATAGAGACTCTAGAAAATCTACCTCAGGATATGTTTTTACCTTAAGAGGTGGAGCCATAAGTTGGAGGAGTATCAAGCAATCATGTGTTGCTGATTCCACCATGGAAGCCGAATATGTGGCTGCATCTGAGGCAGCTAAAGAGGCTGTTTGGCTCAGGAACTTTCTAAATGAGCTTAATGTAGTTCCTTCGGTTCAATCACCTATTGTACTTTATTGTGACAATAGTGGTGCAGTTGCAAACTCGAAGGAACCAAGAAGCCATAAAAAGAGTAAACATATTGAGCGTAAATTCACTTAATTCGGGACATAACTCAAAGAGGTGATGCAAGAGTGTTGAAGATTTCGTCAGAGGACAATTTGGCAGACCCGTTTACGAAGAGCTTGACACAGAAGAATTTTGACAAGCATGTAGAAGGAATAGGTGTTAGAGTAGTAGACGCATGGTTATGAGTCTAAGTGGGAGATTGTTGGGATATACTATTAACCATGCGGTTTAGACATAGTATTTTATTTTATTCTTTATGGAACAATTATATATTTAATTTATTCAATTCAATAAAGTACTATTTTAAATAGATCATTTGTTACATGTGTGTCCTTTTAGTTATGTAGTAGACAATTTAGTGTATGGAGTCTTAGCTCATGCACGAAAGATTAAATTGTTGGTTCTCATAATTAATAAATTTTGTTCACAATCAAAGATATTATTGGACAAAATATCTTGATGATTGTAGCACAAGATTATAGTATAATTTGTCTTGATTATGGGAGTGGTTTTACTCCGACTTCTTGTCCTAGTATACTCAGTGTATATTGAATGGACCAAGTGGAGAAAAGATATTTTTGTACCGAATATATAAAATACTTTCTCTAATTCATTAAATTATCTTATAATCCTAATCTTGATATAATTATTATGATCAATGTAATTTGATTATTGTTTTGATTTATCAAAAGGTACGACTCTATTCCGAGTTAGTGTATGCCTAATAGATTGGACAATGACGAATAATATTTGTGAATAATAATTAGTTGATAGAATCTTTGACTCGGTTTTGAGTTTGATGATACCCCTTTATATAAGTTTTTATGTAAAAACCCGGCCGGTGGATTTTGTATCCGTCACATGAAATAGTTTAAGCAGAATTGTAAAGGATTTAATTAGTTGATTAAATTAAATTTTCAGTGATTTAATTTGATTAACTGGTATTTGAGATCTTAACATGGGGAGTTAAAATAAGTGTTATTGAATTTTCGAAATTCATACTGAGGAGTTCAATTGTAATTTTTAGTGGAATAAATTGCAATTAATTATAGTAAGAATTAATTCATGCTAATTTCGAATTAATGCTATAATTGGTAGCCTCTTATTATTTCTGTGGTCCCTGCTATACCTAGTAAAAACTTGGACAAGACTTGGGTAAAAAGTGACTTAGGAGAAAAGTCATCCGTTAGATTAGAGTGTAGAATCCTACACGTTTTTGGAAGATAATTTTCGGCCAAAAATAACTTTACTTAAGGAGGACGAATTTCACTTAATTACTAACTTTTCAGAGTTGTATTGTTTTTGCCCACCCAAAAGCGAAATCGTCCAAGGTTTTATTAGGCATATAGCAGAAGACTACATCCCTGGATTCTTGCTGTTTGGAAGCTTTGTCCAACGATTTCAAGAGGTTAGTGCTTCTAATCTTGTGATTATAACATTATCTAGTTTACATGTATTAAATACCTGGTTCGTTTGGTTGCTTTCACTGCGCATGTTTTAACAACATACACTTATTATTTTAACACATACGTAATGTTTTCTTAGGTATAAATATATAAACGACACATGATATACATGTACTTGTTGCTTTGCATGTGCAGTGCAGGTAAATATTTTCTTATGTACGAATAAAAGCGGACTCAGAATTTCAGAGCCCGACGGGTGCACCACCACCTTTAAAAGACACGTTGTATGCACTTATTATTTTGAAATACACAAAAATGTTTTCTTAGGTATAAATATATAAATGACACATGATATGTACTTGTTGCTTTGCGTGAGCAGGTAAATATTTTTTTAGGCACGAACAAAGATTAATTAAGAATTTTATATGGGCATTGGTATCTATATTCATTTTTTGTGTCACGTTTTAACTTGTGTCCGTTTTGTAAAAAAAATTACAAGTGTACCCGCTTTTTCGCATAATTTCAGCATACGGGGCTGAAGTAGCAAAGACCATCACGCAAAACTTAAGCATTCTAGTAGAGGGGCCTGAAGTAGCAAGTGTGCTGAACTTAAGCATAGTAGTTGAAGTTTTGTTCTCTATTTGCTGAAGTTTTTGTTTAATTTGTGCACGTCTTAACACAAAGCTTTTGTTTATAATTGCTGAAGTTTTTATTTTTGTAACTGGCGAACTTCAGCTCTGATAAATATATTTATGGCAATTATCCCATAAACTGAAGTTCCATAGCAGCACCAACAACAGCAGAATAAAGAAGAAGGAGAAAGGGGGTTGGAATTATTTAAAAAGTGAATACAAATTAAATATTTTTTAAAAATTAGTATAAGTTAAATAGGGGCGTCCTATTAACCTAATAGGACGCCCCGTACAATTTTATAGGCCGATAGGTGCACCGCTACTTTTAATATAAACGTCCAATTTAAATATATGGAATTCAATGATAACGCGACAACTAAAGAAGCAACTACAATTAGTTTATTAGATGACGTTACACCAACATCTCTTTCAATTAGGTAGACGATTGACAATATTTATTTTATTTAATTTTTATTACAGCTGGTTGTCCACTTCTTTTACATGTATCAGCATAATTTTATCTTCCATTACAAAATAATTTGCATTATCGGGATAAATTTGTAACTAAGCGGACAATATTTTAAGAGAAGAATTGTGAATAAGGTAACAATTGATCTTAGTATAACACTTGGATTATTTTAACTAATCCTTAGCACCCAAACCAACCCTCGAGGGTGGAAAGTAACACGTTTTATTCTTAAGTGTTTTTTTGGTTATGCTAGTTGCCACATCTCTATTAGTTCATCTGTTTCAATTTAAACGATACATTTTTCTTATTATTCTGTTCCAAAAAGAATGACATATTTTTATATTTGGAAACAATTAAACTTTAAAATTTTTATTTACCCACTTTATCCTTAATTAATGAGAAACTTTTATAGTCACACAAATAGGGGCGGAGCTAGCCTATTAGCTACGGATTCGACCGAACTCAGTAGTTTTGATCCAAACCCTGTAGTTGGCTAATGAAATTCAGTGAATATGTACTAATTATTAATTTAGAACCCGGTAACTTAAAATGATTAGAATTCCGAACACATAACCTTCAAATTAAATCCTGGCTCCGCCTCTGCACACACATGCCATGGCCCCACAAAACTTTTGTCCCTTAAGCTTTTAGGATTACATATTTCAAAAATCTTCAGTTTTTGTTAAACGTTATGCCAAATCAAACTAACTCATCTAAATTAAAACGGATGGAATAATAAACTGGAGCGACTATAACTCACCTGACAAGATATCAAGCTAACAGACGGATAAATGTAGCGAACAATGAAAGTATCAAAATGATGAAGACAAACATAGAGAGTAAGCCCTACACGAAGTGCGATATGTTATCTAAGAATATCAATAACACTTATCCTTATTCCTTCACTCTAGGGATGGATCTAGTGCAAAGGTCGCGAATTCGTGAGAATGCAATAACTTTTGCCTAGATCTTATATTTGTATTAAAGATTTATTAAATATGTAAGATATTTAACTTAGAATCTAGTTTATTAACTTGAGATCGTTGTAGGAACTTGTAACTTTTAAATTCAGGATCCGCTTCTACTTTACCAAAGAGTCCTGACAAATGATGATTCGGACGAGATTCGGCATTTTTGAACCAAAAAATGCGCGGTTTCCATTTCGGTTGTTGGTGTAACCAACCTGCTATAAAGAATATGTCAGAAAGAAATAATAGTAAAGGAGCGTCAGTAGCGTAAACCGATTATATACCACCACTAATAAACACCACAGTAAGTGATATTCAATGGGTAAAGAGCAGCCCCTCGAGCAAAAGCTTCCACGAATCGGTTGACCAAAATGAGGACTCCAAATTGCATGAGCAATAGGTCATACATGTAAAGGGTCCTATACCCACGACTCAAAATTTCCTTATCAAGCTACTTGAAATAAAATTTCCGGAAGTTCACAGAAAAATTATTGCTAAGTGGCCGAGGTGAGAAGCAAAAATATTATGATAAAGACGTTCCTCGATAATATCATCATGACTCTCGAAGTACTCTGCCACTAAAACAAATCTCACTCGTATAATCTCGATTACTTTATATTAATCTAAACACTTTTACCTAAATAACAAATTATTACTTGATACCCATGGTAAACTTCTTTTTTTAAGGGGGGGCGGGGGTAAGTGCCCTACACGGACTCCTATCACCCAAAAAAGAGCTGGGCAATTGTCCACTACAGTGGGAATAGAATCACGTGCACTAGACATAAGAAAATAATTTTTCCTAATCACAATCCAACTTGAGGTGTTCCCACGTGGACTTCACCATAACCTAACTTATATGATGCGAGAGTCGAGCTATCCGTTGTCCTATAATTCTTATTTTTCTATGCATCTCATTACACGTAAAAAGAAGGAAAAAAAAAATAGATGTACCAAAAATACTTTCAATAATTGAAGAGATACTAATAATACAATCTTATTCGTTTTAAGCCAATCATTTTTCTTCTTTTGATTCTTTTTTCATAGATTTATTGGTGTTGAATTTTTTATTTTAATACTATTCGAAATTGCTCAACATCGTCCTTAGAAGTATTTTTTGTTCATTCATATTCTTATCGCAAGCAAATTATTTTGATATTTTTCTTTGGCCTTAGTGGATCTTAAACGTGTAATGAGTGGATTTCATTTGTTCAAATATTATTGAGTAAAGAAGTCCAATTTACCTCTCAAAGTTTTGACTATAATTCTAAATTACCTTTATGTTGGAGCTCTTTTAGGAGTCAAATAAAAAGCTTTCTCCTAGTAGTGTAATATTAGAGCAAAAGTTTAACAAAATACAAAATAGCTTAATTTCGAAGAGTACAACAAATTTGACCCATTTTCTTATTTTATTTATAAGATATTTCCTTGCCACTTGGATTTTGTTGACCTAACTGATCAATTGATATTCATGATAGCAATTGAGTTCTTTAATTTGTATGTTCTTTGGATTTTAGCCACATAATATTTGTTGACACTCCAATATACACTTTATTATATCAGCTTTCGGTGCGTCGTGACATATAATAAAAGATGATAAGTTGAATACTCTTTATCGAAAAATTATACTGTGTATATAAAAAATTTATATTATTTTCTATGTAACTTTTAAATATGATTTTATATTTTTATTTTAAGATTTGAAAATTAAGAACCAACTTCACATTAAAATCCTCTATTTTAAAGGAAAACTGAAAATTTTATATTCGACTTTACATTTTAAAAAAACTCATACTATTTCGAATCACGTCATTCTTGTTGATAGGAAAATGCATTATTCACGAAAAATAAAGAGAAACGTCTACCTAAAATTAATTGTCTGTCCCATTTGTTAATGGATAAGATGACAATGCTAATAACTAGTAAATAATTCATGATTAAGAAAAGCAAAATATCAGGAAGCGTTTCCAAATTTCTGGGATAAATACTTACTCCCACCTGGTGTTTATCGGCGGATTTAGGATTATGATATTGAGTTTATTTGGATCCACGCAAGAAATAAATTTATTTTAAAAATTACAACAAATAATATATATGAACTCTTATCTTTAAAAATATTAGGTTCAATGTTAACAATCTGCAAGGTTGAACCCATAAATTTTAACTCATAGATCTATCTTTGCCGATATTACACCAAACAAAGGGGTCTCGGCCTAATAAACAATCTTGTTTTTGTCTAGATCCGGTTTTGTGAAAATAGATTCTACAACAACAACAATAATAACAACCTTCCCTCCAAGAACTCCCACCTTGCTCTTAGGGTGACTCGAACTCACAATCTCTTGGTTGGAAGTGGAGGGTGCTTACCATCAGAGCAACCTACTCTTGTCACTTGTATTCAAACGCGCAACGAATACATCTTATATCAACTGTATTCATTCGCACAATGAATAAAACATATATCAACTGTATTCGTTCGCACAATTGTATTGATTCATACAACGAATACAAGGCGAAATACAAGAGTATATACAAAGGATACAACTTGTATCAACTGTATACAAGGGTGTATACAAATGATACAACTTGTATTTACTGTATTTATTCACGCAACAGATACTACTAAGCTACGAGAGCTTGTTACTCCATTATTTTAATTTAAAATAATTAACCTCATATTTCATGAATTTTGATATAAAATTCAAATATAGCTAGAATGATAATTTTACTGAAAGTATAACAAAGTATAAGTGGTTAAAATAATAGGGAACGCTTCCTCTTTAATTGGCTTTACACAAAAGAAAATAAAAAAGTAGAGTAGAGCCAGAACTTCCGCGGTTTAAAACCATTGAGTTTCCTGTGCTTTCTCTTCACACTAACTTTACCTCACACTACTCTTTCCATTTTCAATTTCCTTCTCAGTTTTCCTTTCACTTCCCTTCATTTTCTACACTTTAGTTAATGCAAATAATTGATTAAAATATCTTTCTTTTAGTAGTTGTTTTTCAACCTTGTGTTTGTCATTTTACACAGGGTTCATTTTCAACCACATGCTATATTGCTATCAAACTTAAACATCTGCTTTAACTTTATGTCAATTTCCATGTCATAATTCATCTCCTTTATATATATATACTACTCTCTATGTTCTTTTACTTACAGTTTTTCACTGGTTTTGTTCAAATTTTAGTTTTCTCCGAGGGGGGTGAAAATACCCAAGAAAATATCTTGTTTTTAGCATTAAAAAACGAATCTTGAACTTCTTTTCTGATATATAAGTTACGTGGTTTCTTTATCTGGGATTATTTATAAAGCTGTCAAGATTTTGGTTTTTCATTTGGACTGTGGAACTGAACTGAAGAATTAGTTTAAATGGAGCTGAAATATGTTGATTCTAAGGCAATATCAATGTCTAAATCAGTTGGTATGGAGACAATGAAGTTTTCTAGCTCATTTTTAGACTCAAAGCTCAAGTTTGGTGTCAATGTGGCTCCCAAATTCTCTTCTTGCAGAGGTAATTTCCTGTTATATAATTAAGCTTGTGTACCTTTTTGACTTTTTTGGATTCAATTAGAAGGTTATTTTTCCAGTACATTGATCCTTTATGGGTATAAGAAGATTGTTACTCTGTAGTCTTAAACATGCTATGACGTTTCTATGGCTATAAAATCATGTCATTAAGTAAAAAATTGGAAGTTTAAGTTAACTTGTTTCTGAGCGCAAAAATGTGTCACTCTTCTTGGAACAAACTAGCACGGAAAAGTGTACCCAAATACATGTTTCGTGCTTAGAGTATTTAATTAGTGTATCCAGATTTTGGAGAAAGCCAGCCATAAGCTACTTGTTAGAATGATTGTTTCTGCTATGTTGTTTGGACCCTCCAAAATTGATGTCGCATATGTGCCGGATCCCTCAAAAAATGCATATTAGAAAATCTGGCACACACCTAGTGGTATTTTTGAAGAGTCCGAGAGGCATAAGTTTTATGATAGTTTAAGTGATGAGGAGGTATGTTTTGAAGGACAAAGCATTAGCTATGCAGATAAAAGCATTTCATGTTTGTCCTTCAGTTGTTGTAATGTTTGTTGGGTGTTTCATACTTAACTCGAGTTTAAGTGTTCAATAGGTATAAATCTTAGTAGAGGTGTCTAAGTGAAAAATCAGGCAAGTTTAAGGGGCAGCGTTTGGATTCAGCGTCATTCGTTCCGCTTCTCTCATGTACTAAGAGATTTGTGTTTCTTGTTGAATAATGTGACCATTTTGCAGACGCTATAGTCACGCAATTTAACACGGTATCAGAGTTCAAGTCTTACCGCCATCCATTAACATAAGATTTCTATGTGCTTAGCTAAGAAAAAAGTATCATGCTCGCAGTTGAAGCATACTGTCAACATAAAAGTGATTTCTCTCTAACATTTCCAGTCATTTTGTTCCATTTTAGACGAGCTTAAGTTTGTGTATTCAAGTAAGTTCTCTCTTGTCAAAATGGCTCTACAATTAGGCAACACAAAGTGCACCATTAGCTTTTAGAGATGCATTTCCTGTTTCTAATGCAGTCATTAAGAAGAATATTATTGACGCGTTATTAGATAACACCATTACTGCTGCTGCTAAATGAGTAGTGTTGCTTTTTGTACTGACAATGAAGTTGAAATACTCTACTTTTCTGGTTTACCTTCAGGGCTTTCAACGAAGGCTTCTTATTCAAGAACTTCTTATGATGCTACAAGCTCAGTCACCAAAAAGAATTTCTTAGTGGACACTTTCTCTTATCAGATAAATGGTACAAACCATAAAGGTTTGTATTTTAGAGATAAATGGGTACTTGATGCCTCTGATGATGAATATGGAGGGGTAATCGTCAACGCAGAAAGACTACCATCCAATCCGGCCAAATTTACGTCTGTGCTTCGTGCATCTCTCGCTCATTGGAAAGTGAAGGTACTTCAGCAACTACTATATTAGACTAGTCTCAAACTTCATGACTAGATTTGTTGTCTGGTGTTGATTACTACCCAGTGTTATCAAAGGTGAATCACCCTTTGGAGCTCTAGCTCAGAGAGCAAATAAAACACGGGCTTTAGTGAACAAAGGCGAAAATGGGAGAAAATACGATCATATATGTATAGTCCAACAGTGATAAATATAAGTGTGAATTAAAAATATATGGACAAAGAAATTGAAAAAGATCTACGACAAAGTGAAATATCATTTGCTTAGCGTCGCTTACGTTCATTGGCAAGGAAAGTATGCATTAGAGTCTTGATGACAACACTGAAACACCCACTAAGCAAGGCGAAGTGCTCAACATGTTTTGAGCCTCGCTTCAAGACTTAAGCATGCCTTTGACAACATTGTTACTGCATAGTGGAAGCCGTTGCATTGTCACTTTTTTCTTTTTATTTTGTCGATAACTCTTGCGATGTAAAACATACTTGGAATGTTGTCCAAAAAGACTCACCATTTTTGTCAAATATTATTAGATAACATTACACTGTTTACTAATAAATGGCTCCCAATGCAGGGAAAGAAGGGAGTTTGGCTTAAGCTACCAGTGGAAAAATGTGATCTAGTTCCTATTGCAGTAAAGGTATTTATATCACTTTACCTGAAAATCTTTCAAGTTTTGGTGTTAGTTCTTTTGATGTTGAATGCTGGCTAAAAATAATGGTCAAACTCTAAATTTTGAAGGAAGGATTTCAGTACCATCATGCCGAAAGAGGATATGTGATGATGACTTATTGGATACCGGATGAACCATGCATGCTTCCTTCTAATGCATCTCATCAAGTCGGAGTTGGAGGTTTTGTGATCAACGACCAAAATGAGGTGCATATTTTTCTATTAACATGTATAAGCTTATGAAGATCATTATGCTTGAAATATGTCGATGGTCTATTGGAAACAACATCTCTACCTTCTTAAGGTAGGGGAAGGTATGGGTATACACTATCCTCCTCAGACCCGACTCGTGGAATTACACTGTATTTGTTGTTGTTGTTGTTGTAATCCCATAGCCTAATGAAATACTGATTTAGGTGCTCGTCGTGCAAGAGAAACATTCTGCACCGGCTCTTTCAGGCTTATGGAAAATACCAACTGGTTTTATTCTTGAGGTATGTTCCTGTATTGCAGTTTGACATTAACATTTTGGTCACTTTTGAGTTTTGGCTGAAGTAAATGGTGAAACATGAAGTCTTCATACTTAACTCCTTAAACATTGTTCTTGTGTCAAAATACAGTCAGAGGAGATCTTTACAGGAGTTGTGCGAGAAGTGAAGGAGGAAACTGGGGTACGAAATCCACACTCAACATATTCTTTACTTAAACTAACAATTGTAATCAAAATGATGATTTTTCTTTTTCATTACACTTTCCAGATTGATACTGAATTTGTGGAGGTTATGGCTTTCAGGTAACAAAATTCTTCCTCTTCAAAGGACCAATAAGTTTATCATGATTACTTTATGCCTTTTTAGTGCTAGGAAGATCTATACAAGCTATTTTATAAGAACATAAAATGTTGATACTGCCATTACCTTATCCTTACCCATGAGGTTCCAACATGCAAGTAAGCTTCAGCCAAGCATTAGATAAACCAAGGATAAGTATTTCAAGCAAACTTTGCTCAGACACACAGAGAAAGTAGAAGTACTAATTGCTAGACTTCACTGTTTAGGATACTTCTTGATTTCTAAAAAGGGGCAGCCCAGTGCAATAAGCTCCCGCTATGTGCGGGGTTCGTGTAAGGGCCAGACCACATTGGGTCGTATGTACGTAGCCTTATCTTGCAATTTCTACAAGAGGCTGTTTTTGCAGCTTGAACCTTAATGCAACAACTTTTATCGTTGCACCAAGGCTCCCCCAGACTTCATTGTTTAGGACAGTTCTTGCTTTCTGATGTAACAAATTGATCAGAAAAGATGTGCATCAGATATAGAAATATAAGATTTATTTTCTTCCAACTACAATAAAAACTGCCCATCTTCAAGCTTAATTGAGCTTCTTGCTCTTACTCATGCTATTTAAGACAAAAAAAGGGCAGCGCGATGCACTAAGCTCCCGTTATGCGCTGGGTCTGGAGAAGGGCCGGACCACAAGAGTCTATTGTACGCAGCCTTACCCTACATTTTTGCAAGAGGTTGTTTTCACGGGTCGAACCCGTGAAGTGAAATGCTATTTAAGACAACCACACTCTAAACCTTAGTTCAAAGTGTCAAGTGAAATGGTGGTTAAATTTTGGACTCTAATTGTTTATTTTACCGTCTCCATTGTTTAATTAACACTTATACATGTCCTCTTTCAGGCATGCACAAAACGTGGCCTTTGAAAAGTCCGATTTGTTCTTCGTTTGCCTATTAAGACCCCTGTCAAAACATATCAAGGTTGATGATCTAGAAATTAAGGCTGCTAAGGTAAGCATATTGTATAAATTAATGGGCAATAAAATAAATTTGATATTTTTATTTCCTTCACTAAGTGATAATTTCAGTTTAGTGGAGGTTTTTTTGCTGTTGCAAAGTTAGTCTCACAACAAACTTGGAATGGTAGATAAACTTAGAGACAGTGACAAAAAGGACTTAACAATGTCTTGTTCAACAGTGTGTGACCTATTATATAATGTCTTCCCATTTTAAAACTTTCTTGAAGAACTACTGTGACTGCATCCCATCCCTCTGGAGTTACAGTAACTAACATTTAACATTAATATTTAGAACATTTCTCATCTTTTGGCATTTCATTCTTGTTTAATGTTCCACATTGGTTTAGGGAACTTGTTGTTTCCTCGCTTGATGAGCTTGCTTTTTTTTGTTAAATTAGGAAAATGTCCATTTTTCTTAACATAGTATCAGAGTCAGATCCATCCTTGTTCTTGGCTTTGCGTCACACCCATCCTTGTTCGTGGCTTTGCGCCATACTATATTGTCCATGCACAAGATGTTCAATCCTGGGCGTGCGAGGGATGTTAAGTGTCTCATACTAATTGGGAAAATGTGTTAGTTCTTTTCTTATTATGATTTTGGACAATCTTAACCTTATGAGCTAGCTTTAGGGGTTGAGTTAGACTTAAAGTCCTTTTTTGTTAAAATTCTGACGAGAGTGTGCGGTTTATGCTACCTTGCATTTTGCTTAAGCTGCCTTTTTTTTATTTTCGCGATGCAGTGGATGCCTCTAGCTGAGTTTGTGGAGCAGCCCCTAATACAAGGTGATGACATGTTCAAGAAAATAATTGACATTTTTATCGCTCGACTAGGGAAGCGTTACTGCGGATTGTCTGTCCATCAACTGGTTTCCAAATTTGATGACAAACTTTCCACATTGTACTTCAACACAGTTGATGATCGAGATTTGAATTGTCAAGCCAGTTAGCATCACAATCAGCATGTATATTACACTTCAGCACTCACGATGACTAACATCACTTGGTCTTTTTGTGTATATGTAATATGCAGGGTATTAACTTTGTAAATATGTAAAATATATTTTTCAAGTGATTATCCAAAAAGGTTTTCTTCCCCCCAATGGCTCTTTAGCTCATAATTGTCCAAAGCAAGGATATATGCCAAATTTTCGTCAAGCAATCAAAATATCAGAACCAGAAAGAAGAAAAATAGTACAAACAAGGAATAATTATTGGCAGAAAAATTACAAGACATGAAATGCATCATAACAAACTCCACCGATTAACTTTGGCTCGAAATTCTGTTTTTCTAGTGCAGGAAGTTCCTTCTTCTGCCTTTCTAGTCCACTCCTACATGAGACAACAAGGAGTCAAGCTCAACATACTTGATAACATTTGAATTATGAACTTCATATAACACTTAGACAATATTATCAGTCCGTTTAGAAAATATTTCTTCCCCTCCATCTTGAGGCGAGTCCACAAATTCAATTTTTTCCTTTTCTTCTGTGCATGTTGATGATACTGAAGCGGATTTCACTTCAGCAGATATTGGACTCCCCAACCAAACAACGAAAAACATTTACTAGGAAAAAAAATTCAACTTTTATCTTACCAAACACACCCTTAATATGTTTTTATTAAGTATAAGTTTCCCGAGGTAAAGCTAAGAGTGGATCTAAGACCATTTCCAATCCCCCAATTATCTTTCTTGAGCCGGGGTCTATTGGAAACAATTTTTCTACCTTCCAAGGGTAGGGGTAAGGTCTGCGTACACACTACCCTCCCCAGACCTCACTTGTGGGACATTACTTAATTGGTTGTTGTTATTTTCAATCCCCAAATTCTGTAATACCTTTTTATACTATATATGATATTTTCTTTTTTTACCAAGGTGTTTTACTTGCTATTTAAATAATGATATCTCTTATTATAGATTTAATTTAAATACATTAACATTATAGATAGAATAATCATTTTATGAGTTACCACTATTTTTAAATAGAATAATTTGATAGAAATCTAGCACAATTTTTTATAATTGATATTTCTAATATTACGTGCATTAAATATGTATAGGTGTGAGCATGTGTATTTATGTTCCACTTCCTCTCGTATTCTTGTAAATGAGTTTTGACGGCTAACTTAAAATTAACCTTAAGGAAATAAACGAAGAAGTGTAGGAACATTATGAACAAAAAAAAAAGGTAGTACAAAATGAATGCCCCAATTCTTAGAAACTGATGAGCTATCCAAATGGATGGAAAGAGAGGTCAGGTTCTGTAGAGAGGAGAGCACATCAAAACAAGTTGATTTAAGACGCGTACCCATCACATTAATGTGTGATATATCCAGTCAACCCAACTCCAGCTTGAATAACAGAATTGTGTTCATCCCCCAAGGAATTAGCTATCCACATAGCAACATCACGAGCCACGTCATGCAATACAAGAAACAATTTTGAATGTCACCTCCCCTTTTGTTCACACTCTTGCTTCTTTGCTCTGAGGATAATTCAATATCCTGAGATTCTAAACAATCAAAGCTCCACTTGATGACCTTGTAAACCTTATCTTTTACATCTTTGTTGCGAGGTTCGGACACTCTAAGTGATCCCAAAGCATCTTTCCAAAGCTCGACCCTCTTCTTCCCTCTCATAGATGCTCCCATGACAGTGATTGCTAAAGGCAATCCGTCGCAAAAACGACAAGTTACAATTGTCTTGCTTCTTGCGGCATCTTCACGTTGAGGAACGCCTACATGATCCAGATTTATAGCTTCCCAAACATCATCGAGTATAAGAAGGAAACTCTTTTCTTCCTTGAGCCTCTGATGAATTCTGCTGGCAATGCATTCTACGCTTTCCTCACTGTCTACCTTTAGTTTTAATCTGTTGGCAATTTGTGCTTCAACCTTTCTTATGTCTGTTGGAGGTTTGGGCACTGTAACCCATACCACAACACTAAAAGACAGTTTAGAGCTTGACGCAGCAGTCTTTAGGAGCTCATTGTTCAGATTCTTCACCAAAGTCGTTTTGCCCACTCCTCCCATTCCCCCTCATACACCAATGATGCATACCTGAAAGGGTTCAAATACCCTAAAACATCATTTACCAAATGAAAGATGCAACAATGGCTTTACAAAAGGAATCTAGAAACTTACACAAAAGTGGCATAAGCTTTGATTATTCACTCATAATCTCTTAGCTGAACTATTTCAACTTAATCTCCACTACCACCTAAAGAAAATATACACTAGCACTCATTTATCTATCTACACTATATACGCACGAAGATCCAACACAAAGTGTTAGATCCACTTTTTTAACCTTTAAAAATAGATTTCAAATTGGATTGAATGGTTGTAGTTACTTTCCTAATTTTTTAGAACTTTAAAATCAACTAAAAATTCGCATATCAAAATATTTCTTTATTTCAACTATGTAAGAACTCTAACGTTTTATGAATTTAAAGACATCTTAACGGTAAAAGTCTAGGGATTTGTAAACAAATACCTAATGCGAGTAAATTTATTTAAGGGAAACTTATACAAATGTCCCAAATAAGTCTCAACTTACCAACCTCTAGCCATTAGTCATAGACTTACCAAAACTAGCCAAGCACATATAAAAATTGAAAAACCAAATAAATAAGGTTCTTTCTCTCAAAGAATCACATGCAAAAATCGTCTTCCATATTTTTAAACGTGATTAGCAACATTAGATGCAAGACCGAATGGAAATTTTCATGGATGAGGTAGCAAATAAGGTGATGAAATACAAAAAATATATATACAATATTCCAAAAATCTAAGCAAAAAAGGAATTTTTTCAATGGATATAATTGAAATTCATTGAAAACATATAGATAAGTCAATATACAAAATTTGAGGAAGATTGGAGGTGATTTGGACTGGTTTTATATCAAAATTCATAATTAAATCGAGTTCAAAAAGTTCTTTTGTGCCACATGTATCAAACATGTATCAAGCATGTATCTCACACACAGGTATAGATGTGACACACAATTGATACAAATATGATACATATGTGATACATAAATGATACACAGGATGATACACATATCATTTTTTTATGTTCAGTTTTTACTTTGAATATTCAATTCAAACCACCTCAAAACTTCACCAAATCATCCCAAAACTGAGATTCAAGCTCCTTAAGATGTACCCAATCTATTCTAATAATGCCCACTCAAAAGAAAGCAAAAATTTGACTTTTTTTGCTAGAAATAGCTAATTGGCTAATATTAGTAATACTTTAAGAATTAGCCAATTTTTGTAATGAACTACATATAAATGGACATAACTGGTAGTTTCTCTTTATTTAACCGTGTATACCAATTTACAATCATTTAGCCATGCTCCCTTATCCTTCTTCCATCCCACCCAATAGCCACGTTCTTTGGCTACCAACCACTCCTAGTTAGGAGTGGCAAACGGGCGGATCGGATCGGACATGGGACGGGTCGGATCGGACATGGTTCGGGTCAAAAATAGGTAATTGAAAAACGGATAAATTATCCGACCCGACTTATATTTAATATGGATAAAAAACGGGTTAACGGCGGATAATATGATTATCCATGACTCCTTGCATATGATCACTTTTGAGAGAATTTTTAGTTTCCCTAACTCGAGGAACCCTCAATTTGAGGGTAAAAGTTAGACCCATTGATTATCCATTAGTTACTCATTAGTTATCCATTTTTTAAATGGATAATATGGTTCTTATCCATATTTGAACCGTTTTTAAAAAGTTCATTATCCAACCCATTTTTTAGTGAAGAATATGGATGGTTAACTGTTTTCTTTTAACTACTTTGCCACTCCTACTCCCAATATAATGTCTTTTGAAAGATTCAAAGAAAGAGACATTGGTTTAGCCCACTTGTTCGAATTTTAAAGTACTCTGTCGCAAGATTTAAGATGAAGATAGTAATAGATTGTTCTCAGTTATATGATTAAGAAAAATCTGCAGCTGAAACCTTCACTTTAGAATCGATTGAATATATTAATTTAGCTTAATCTAGATCCTTCTCTATAAGCACTTTTAAAAAAAACACGACTAATACCGGTGTACGAAATGAGTATTTTTCGAGTAAGTTTTTTGATCCACATGTGCATAAAGCATAAACTGAGACACAAAGTTGCATCCGATTATTTTTTTTTTTTAAAATATAGGTCAGACACATCTTAAACTGAAACAAATTGCTACATTGTAAATCCATTGGTCAACTCATAGGTGTAAAGAGTGACAACTGGAAGACATTAGAGCTTTTAGTCTAGAGGGGAAAAAATTACATGAATTAATTATAATTAAATTTTTAAAAACCTCATTCTTTTCTTTTATTTATTAATTAAATATTTATATGGTTTAAGGTTATGAATTGCTAATTTTTTTCTTCCATAAAACATGTTTTCAGAAAATATAAAACAAACAAAAAAAATTTCCCAATCAAAGTAGAATTATATGTTTGAGAAGTCCTAACTTAATGAAGAATTAACCCAAGTAGCCGGCCATCCAATAACGTAAACTAAAAGTAGCCGGTAGAAGTATAATATATGCATAATTTATGTATTGTATGTGTATAATTGTGTATAATTATGTATAATTAATGTATAATCTATATATTTGGCAAGAAAAAGTAAACAATTAATATGACCGGCTGTTTGTGTAAAGATTAGGAACTGAATATAGACATGAAAAAAAAACATTGCAAGTAGCTAAGAGATCAAATTCTTTTCCTAATTTTAACATGAATTCCATAAAACTCCTTTTAGGATTGTATTAACGTAGTGATTATAAACATAATTTTCTTAAGATATTCTTGAATAATGCGCCCTTCAAATTCAACTAAATACATGTGCAACACATACTTTTTTATTTGATTTTGTAGTTTATAACTCAAATACATTTTGACATAATATTTATGTGTCTTTCTTATTTATTATCACTAATAAGGATACATGTGCAATGCACGTATCCAGAGATTAGTACCATTATACAACACGAAACCTCAACCCTAAATAGTGGTCGACCTTTTAACCCTGTAAAATATATTTTCATTGGACAAAATTGTAATTTAATTATTTTTCTAATATTTAGGAATTTAAAATTAACTAAAAATATGATTATTAAATCTTTTCTTATTTGAGTTAAATAGGAAGTCCTAATATTTAAAATTTTAAAGTCGATTTAGATTTTGTCTTATATAAATCTTTTCCTTATTTGAACTATGTAACATAACTATAATTTCCATGCTAATTTTCTAATATTTAAGACTTTGAAATCTACTAATTAATTATAGATTCTTCCTTCTTTGAACTATATATATATATGTATGTATGTATGTATGTATTTGAACATATTTCCTACTCAAATAATTAAATCTTTGGATTAACTAATTGGGAAAAGAATTAACTTTAGTCATTTTCCAACTGAATGACAATTTGAGAAATTAACTCTTTAATTCGAACAATACCTTATCATCTTCTAAAAGTCGTAGAATTTGGTTGAGATTTTTTGTTGCTGTTGACTGGCCTTCAATTGATGGTCCTGGGATAAACTCCACTCTTTTTACCTGATAATTTTCTACCACCAAATTGGCTCCAAAATGTTCTCCCATTTTTTTAAGCTCGAAAAGTTCGTGCTTGAGTGGAGACTTGGGAGCGAAGGCTGCATTTTGGACGACATTTATATGCAAGAGTTTTCGCTGCTGCAATGCTTCCTTGCATAGATTTCCATTTATTCTCTAGCTCTTGAACATCTTCGTCTAGCCACATCTGGCTTTGGTTTATAGCCTTCTCTCTCAGCTCCTTCCACCTTCCCTTTGATGTCATCTTTAAAAGTTGTTAGCTTCTCCATTTCCTTCTTTAGATTTTCAATATTTGATGAGAAATGGACGGTATTTTCAATCTTAGGACAGATGCATTTAGCCACAAACTTTCCCACCTCAACAACAAAGCCTGATACAACAGAAATGAGTAGATCCATTGAACATAAATGCTAATGATGCTCTCAACAACAATGACAAACAAGTCTAGATAATTAAATGAAGCTAAACTGAGTGTTTCTTCTTTGTTCACGGAAAATACGTAAACAATTTTAAATAGTTGATGTGGAGCCCCTTCAATCTTGCGCAGATGGAGAAGAATGATTCCTTTTTATTATAAGAGCTACTTTGGCAGCTGTTTTTTTCGACTATAATATTCGTTGGTCCCTACTATTAATTGGAAGAAGTAATTAACCTATCACTATAATATTCTGGCTTAGTTTCGAGGTTTCACACCGTTCTTTCTTCAGTCTTTTATCTCCCCATGGGAAATCAAAAAGATAATTTCGTAACTACACCGTGGTTGGGTTAACAAATTACAAATCTATTTTGATTAAGTTTTGCTGGGTACGTAGTTAATTTGATCCTTCATCATGAGTTGTCAAAATATTCATCAGTTATATTTAGAAACATATAAATACATATTGATGACTCTTAAGATAGATAAATCACACTAAGTAATGGTGATCCTCTAATTCCATGATGTGAAACTTTAATTATAGTTTCCTTCTCAAAAATGGGTGAGCCAGGGAAGGTTGGGGCAATAAATAAAATAAGAAAAAAAGGCAAAAGGGAGAACCGGGAAGGATCAAAATAAATTCTTCTTGAAAGTTGAGCAGAAGGAAAATATATTACTGCTAATGATAGTTGCAGCATAAGAGAAATTTCCATGTCCGTAATAGCCAGATGACAGTAAGATATATGGAGTATTAGTTAAATCACGTGCAAAACATATACTAGTAGTTAAGTATTAGTAATTGTAGTTAAATAAAGTGGCATGTGTTATTCGATTAGCACATAAGTTTTTTTCCATCCATTCACTCCTAATCAGATGTCTCAGGTTTTGAGCTCTTAAATGGAGAAACTTCTTATACAAATCACTGTGAATATCGGATGGCTAACAAAAACAAAAAGAAAAATCATTTAACATGTGAAGAGGTTGCAAGAGAAATAGCTCAGTAATTATATAGTTTACTGCTCTTTTTTTTTTTTTGACGCAAAATTCCAGGAAAATCTTCAATGAATTTTAAACAGTTGTGTGGAGTGAGATGGGAGAACAATGATTCCTTCTATTTCAAATAAGTACTTTGGAGAACCATTTTCTTTTTTCTACTATTTAATTGACAAAGCAAACATATAGAAAAGGAAAAGCAGAAAAGGAAAGTCCACAGCAAGATAATTTTAGATTATATAACTAAAATAAGAAGCTTAAATTTTTAAATTCCTTTATTCTTGAGACAAGACAGAAGCAAGGGCTTTTCTCATTTTTATAATATATGCCTTCAATATTTAATCTTACAAAATCTATTTGAATTTTCCTTTTAAAGTACCATATGTGATCCATTCCTTTAACTTTTTGAACATAATTTCAAAGAACCCAAATTTACCAAAAAAGCCTTAAATTTCAATCAATCAAAACCCTATTAATGGAGAAGGAAGCTCAGGCCTCACATGCAGCAGCTACGAGAGGTCAAAGAAACAAAGGCGAACCAGCAATCGAAGTGCAATCTGAACAAATTAGGTCTCAATTACTTGAACCTAGTTTGAGCAACAGCAAGTTGGGGATAAATGCGGCAAGTAAACCTAATCAAATTGGGACAAAATCAGCGGAGAAATCATCTTCTCCTAACCCCAATTGGATGCAGAACAAGTACAAATTAAAGTTCAATGCAGAGATAAAGGAATGGAGAAAGTCCAGCAGCAGGAGACAATAAAACAGTGGACAGAGATAACGTCTGCGACGCCTAGCAAAGGAGATCAAACAACATCAAGTAGTGGGAAAAAATCCTGGGCAGATCAAGTTGAAGAGGAGATCGCAACGAAGAAAAGTTCAATATGGGATAACTTTGATATTCCTAAAATTACAAACGCTGGGTTTAAATTGGAATACATTGCACCTAAACTACATGGTGAGTCCCCTATTGTTGACATTGACTATGAGGACTTTAGCAGTGAAATTGATTTTTGGAAACATACTGTTGTGTGCTATGTGTTGGGAGCCCATCCCCCATTTGAGGTGATTAAAGGATTTATTCAAAGGTTATTGGCTAAAAATGGCATAAATAAGATTGTTATGATGAAGAATGGAGTTGTGCTGGTACTGTTTGATGCAGCTGAAGGAAAGAACGAAGTGATTTAAGGAGGAATTTATCATTTTGATAATAAACCATTTATTGTAAAGGCTTGGAGCCCAGACATGGAATTTAGTAGGGAAGAGTTGAGAACTGTCCCTATATGGATACAATTTCCTGGTTTGGATTTCAAATACTGGAGTGCGAAAGGCTTAAGCAAAATAGGCAGCTTAGTTGGGAAACCTCTAATGGCTGACCATAATACAGAGAAGAAGCTTGGTGTAAACTTTGCAAGACTATTAGTTGAAGTGGGGAAACCTCTAATGGCAGACCATAATACAGAGAAGAAACTTGGTTTAAACTTTGCAAGACTATTAGTTGAAGTGGAACTGGATGCACAACTACCAGATACAGTTTACTTCAGGAATGAAAAAGAAAACATAGTTGAGCAGAAGGTTAGTTATGATTGGAAGCCCACACTATGTAAATTTTGTAAGAAATATGGCCACTTAGAGGAAACATGTAGGAAGAAGAAGACAACTAAACAAGGAGAACAAAATATCAAAGTGATCAATGTAGAGAATATGCAGGAGATACCTCTTAAGAATCCACAGCTTCCAGAGGAACGAATACAGAAAAAGCAGGGGAAGCAGAAAAGGACTACTTCAATTAGTGAGAAGGGGCAGACAAGTAACATCCCAAAAAAAGCTCAGGAACAGCAACCAAAAGAGAAGGAAGCACAAACAATACAAAAAGATATCCATGATGAGGAACCTAGGATGCAATCTACAGGGTGGGTCACACCAAGGAATCAAAGGAGATACCAAGAGAAGCCAAATCAGTAAATGGTAAAGCAAAATACATTTCAGGTACTTGCCAGGTCTGAGACTAGTAGCCAAACAAATGTGGCAGTGGAGAAAGAGGTAGGCCAACATATGCCTCACTCAGGGAATGGATAGCATCCTCAGTTGGAATGTAAGGGGCTTAAATGGCCCGAATAAGCAAAAGGAGGTTAAACTCCTTTGCAATAAGGAAAGAGTAGGATTGATTATACTACTAGAAAACAAAATAAAAAGTAATAAAATTAGTCAAGTAACAGAAAATATCTTTGGAGGGTCGCAGTACTTAGGGGTGTTCAAAACCGAAGTTTAATGGCTTATTGGTATTGGATTAACGGTTTAACGGACGGGGAACAGATTGAAATTTTTTTAATGGCTTATCGGTTCGAGGCCGGATTATTCAATTTTCTTAACGGATAATCCATTTACCCGTTAAGAATATATATATATAATTTATTTTTATCCATATTACTGCTCTGGACAATTGTACGAAGTGCAAAGTGAATTGTACTGATTGCTTGGAAGTATCTAATTGGCCATTGAGTCTCTTCCCCACTAGAGACCAATAATCAGTATTAAGATACTGTTGATGTATTTTGTTGTGCGCTTCTCAATCCCTTACCATCCACTTGAATGTAGTATGAGAAGAATAAAGAAGTATCGTCTGTTTATTTTCCAATAAGGTATTTCGCCCAAAGTAATTTGTCATCATGGATACAGTGATAGATCTCTATAGATTACTTCTCTTTTGATATCCAGTATTTGATTCTAGTAATATGGCCTCATGGTGTAATTTAGTTGATATATATGTTTGAAAAAAGTTGAATATATTGTTGTTTCGGGGATGTACTCCCCAACATTATGTTGAAGTATGTTAAGTTTCAATCAACTAAAACTAAACCGATAACCGCCTTATAACCATTCGATAATAGCTAAACTGATACTAAGGGTGTCTAACGGGTGGGCCGGGCCGGGCCGGTTACATTTTTTTTTGAACCTGACGGGTTGCGGTTACGGGTTCTTACCGGTTAATTGTTAACGGGTTTAACGGGTTGGGGCTTATCCGGGTAAATTCGAACCCGTGCGGGTAGGGGTACTGCCGGGCCGGGTTAACGGTAAAAAATTTTTTTTTTTTTTTTT
>ML411504.1:91793-109664 GCA_005239525.1 Nicotiana knightiana
CCGGTCCGGTTACCCGTTTCAAAATAATTAAACGGACCAACCCCCTCTAACCCCCCTACCCAGCCCACCCGGCCCCCTATGAACCGGGCCGGGCCGGTTCCGGTTTTAACCGGTCTGGGCCGGGCCGGTTACGGGTCAACCCGGCCCGTTAGACACCCTTAACTGATACCAATACGCCCGATATCTTATCAGGTGGCTAACGGATTAATACATTTAAAAATCGATAACCGATAAGCCAAAACGTTAAGAGTAAATAACCGCCCGACAAGCAGCCCTAGCAGTAGTTAATAAATCTAGAATACCATTACAATGGTAGAATTTTGGTTACCTGGAGGCCAGATTATTTTCAGGTGATACCAATGACTATGAGTGCACAAATGATCACATGTGAGGTATTGCATATTCCTCTGCAAGTTTCATTTGTAGTGACTTTTGTGTATGCCTTTAATACAAGACATGAGAGGAGAGGATTATGGAACAGCCTGCTTAGGTTGAATGCAGAGATTCAAAAACCTTGGTTGATACTTGAAGACTTCAACTCAATACTAACAGCTGAAGATAGAGTAGGTGGTAATCCAATATCATGGGCAGAGGTGGTGGATTTTGCTAATTGTATGGAGGAATGTGGGCTGATTGAATTACCCTATCAAGGGAGCAGATATACTTGGAGTGACAAGCATGAGCATCGAATCCTATCTAAAATAGATTGGACATTAATCAATGGAGCTTGGTTGGATGTGTTGCCCTCTAGTAAGACCATTTTCTTGCCGGAAGGGATTAGTGATCACTGTCCAGCTAAGGTAATCATGGCTGAAGACAGGGCCAATCATGTGAAATCATTCATATATTGCAACAATTGGAGTCAACATTCCCACTTTACAAGGCTGGTAGAAGAAGGATGGCTGGTGCAAGTTGAAGGGTACAAAATGTTTCAGATAGTTAAGAGACTGAAACTGCTCAAAAAGAAGTTAAAGAAGCTGAATAAGGACCATTCCAGTAATATAGTAGCAGAGGAAAAAGAGGATAGAAAGGCTTTGCACCAAGCTCAATTTCTATTACATACATGACCTTTAGATATTGAACTTCAAGCAATTGAAAAGGAGAAGTATCTGAAATTCAAAAGATCTTCTTACTTAGCAGAAGTGTATTTAAAACAAAGGAGTAAAGCCACCTTGCTGCAATTGGGAGATGATAATACTAGCTACTTTCACTCTGTTATAAAACACAGAAAACTGAAGCAAGCAATAACTCAGATCAAGAATGACCAAGGTGAGCTAAAAATGATCAAGACAATATAGCTCAGGTATTTTTAAATTACTATCAAGACTTTCTAGGAAAGAAGGCAATAACTAGGGTGTCAGCTCATTCAGAAATCATCAAGAGGGGGAACACTTTGTCTACAATACAACAAATGCAGCTTATAAAGGAGTTCACAGAGGAAGAAGTCAAAGCAGCCATGTTTAGTATTGACAAAAACAAAAGTCCTGGGCCAGATGGATATGAAAGTGGATTCTATAAAGCAGCTTGGAGTATTGTGGGAAAAGGTATCACTGAAGCTGTTCTTGAATTTTTTCATAATGGGAAGATGCTTCAACAGATCAATGCCACAAACATTGGCCTTATTCCAAAAGTTGATCATCCTGAAAGTGCAAATTAGTATAGACCTATAGCTTACTGTAATGTGTTATACAAGTGGATCTCAAAAATGTTTTGCAGGAGACGCAAAGAAGCAGTGAGTCATATAGTTGCAGATCATCATGCATTTGTTCAAGGCATGTCTATGATCCATATGCCATGATTTCCTCAGAAACTACAATCGGAAAACCTCACCAAGATGTCTTATGAAAATAGATCTCAAGAAGGCATATGACATGGTAAGTTGGGAATTTTTGGAGGAAGCTTTAAGGGGGCATGGATTTCCTGAGAAATTCATCAGGTTGGTCATGACATGTGTATCCATCCCAAAGTTCACTATTAAAATAAATGGAGAAAGCCAGGGTTATTTTGATGGTCAGATAGGGCTCAGACAAGGAGATACTGTATCTCCTCTATTATTTGTGTTCGTAATGAAATACTTAACTAGAATTCAATTGTATGAGTTTGCTGCCAGACGTCAAATATTATCTAATGTTTTAAATCTCTAAAACTTACTCATATGATCTTTGCAGATGACCTGATGGTATTTTGTAAAGAGGGTGAAACTCAGTCAACAGAGTTCTAGAAGCTCTAAACCATTTTAGTGTTGCTACAGGACTTGTTGCTAACATGGATAAATCACATATATTTATTGCTGGTGTGTCTGATCAAGTTAAAGCTCAACTGTTGGATAAGACTGGATTTGCTCAGGGGACTTTTCCTATTAGATACTTAGGATTACCCTTGTCATCTAAGAAATGGAGTAAGCTTGAATGTCAACAGCTGATCAACAAGATTACAAGCCGGATAACAACTACTTATGCAAGACAATTATCATATGTTGGAAGGTTGCAGGTACTTAATGCTGTCCTGTTTTCTATACACAAGTTTTGGGGCTCAATTTTCATCATGCCACAAAGCATCTTAAAAGAAGTTGATAGGAAGTACCTATGGGGTAAAACAGGGGAACAAAATAAAGCATCCTTAGTCTCTTGGGATAAAGTCTGCTTGCCTAAGAGTAGAAGAGGCCTAATGTCAAGTATTGCAGAACTTGGAACATTGCTTCAGTGGGTAAGCTATTGTGGCGATTGATAGAAAGAAAGGACTCATTATGGGTGAGATGGGTTCATGGTGTGTATATATAAACAGAACCAGATATATGGAGCCACAATGCACCTCAAGATAGTAGTTGGTACTGGAGAAAGATGAACTCTCTCAAGAACCAGATGCAAAGCTGGTATAACTAGGCAAGATACATTCTCACAGCTGGAGGAGGATTTAATCACTAAAAGCTACTTGCAGCCGAAGGGAGAGCACAGCAAAATGGAAGTGGCAGATCTCATTTGGAACTCAGTACTTCTACCTAGATACAGATTTCACATGTGGCTAATAGTCTATGGTAGACTATTGACATTGAAAAGATTGCTCAAATTGCACATACCAGTAGAGAATCCCAACTGTTGCTTATGTGACCATCGGGTTATGGAGATAAGTACACATTTTATTTGTGGACTGCAATTGGATCACAGCTTTGAGAGACAAGTACACATTTATTTGTGAACTTATTCAATGGACTAATATTCAACTCCCCGCTGGAGAGCTGAAACAAGTGTTGGAATGTATCAAGAGGAAGCACCGGAAAACATTCAAAAAGGAGGTGTTTAAGGGTGTTATACTACAACTAGCGGAAGTAGCAACACACATAAAGAGAGAAATTGTACAGTAGAGAGTTTTTACATAGAATGCTTAGTTGAATTACAGTTTTGCATAATTGTAATTAGTTCCTGTCAGAGGCTTATTGTTCAGAATACCCTTCCTAGAAGGTGGCTATGAAAATAAGTGTATTACTTTGGTTTGTTAATGGTAATATTCATATTGTTACCAAAAAAACAAAAAAAAAACTATCAGTTACTAAAATACAAAAGCAGAAGAAAAGAAAAGTAACCTGATACAATGTGTTCCTGAAACACATTAACATCATCGATTAGGTTGTAATTTGATTCGATCTTCAGAAAATCTTCTCTCTTTGACGAATGATTCAACCTGGGTTTGCAACATGTGAACTAAGGCGTTGAACAATTAGTTCCATTTCTCCGTATCGGAAGATTTTTTTTCGCTCCTTTTAGCTTCGCCATTGCAGATTGAAGAAATCGATAGAGCTGGTAAAGGAGAGGAAATGGCGGGTAGTACCTCTGAGTTCCAAAAATTGCTCAATTCCCATTCTATTGCTTTCTGAAACGCCAAAAGCAAAAATTAAGCTATTAATACGAGGGGAATTATTTTTGACAAATAGCCACTTTTAACATCTGCTATTATTAATATAGTAGCCACACTTTAAAAGTTACCAAAATATAACCACTTTTTTATACGAAAAAAATGTTGGATAAAAGATACCATAAACTAAAATACGTAACAAATTTAGCAAATTATGCTGGAATTCGAAATTTTGACAAATAAAACACCAGTAAAATGTGTTGGAAGTTAGAAAAATTTAGTGGAGTTTCAAACCCCAGGATTCAAGAATAGATTACTTATCCGGAAAACAATGACAAATATAGAGTCTTTTTTTTTTCTTACTTTAATTATGACCTAGTTAAACATTTTTATTTATATAGTTCAAAATGATATAAAACGTTATTTATATAATTTTTAAATTTTAATACTATATAAATTTTGTGAAAAAAAATAAAATATCTATATCAAGTTCATTCTGAAATTTAGACACACTAGCTTTAGAGTACGCGACTTGCGCGTATTCTCCATATCAATGAATACAAAATTTAGAAAAAATTACACAAATATTATTAAATTATGTGATGAGCTATAAAATAAAAATTTTAAAAAGTACAAGCTCTTGAAAAATATTGACTATTCATCCTATTTAGCCAACGTAATAAAGAAAAAAACTATGTTATGCAAAAGTATTCTAATGCGTTTACATAACTTCGATATAAAAGTTGTGCATTTATTTTAATAGCTCAAATAGAATTGAATAATAAAGAGAAACAATAAGACACTCCATATTTGCTCAAAGTGTCTAATATAATTTCATATTATTCATATTGAACTCAAATTGAAAAATACGACAAACAATAAGACACTCCATATTGATGGATATAATTACCATACTAAGAATTTTATCAGATTAGTAATATTTAAATCCAACAACATTTATTCCTAGAAAAAAATTGATGTTCGACCAAAAATGCATATATTTTTTCAATTTTATCTCATATTCTAATACTTTTAATCCTCTTTTGAGTGTTAATTATATTACTTTGTGCTTAATATTATATTTTAACTATGTAGGAATAAAGCAATATGAAGATTAAGAGATTTGGAGCAAAATTGAATAAAAAAATAAATAAATAAAACAATTAAATACCAAAGTAAAAAGGGGGACACCCTTTGAGCTTTGTCCTCCCAAGTGGGGACAAAAAAATGAGAAAGTTCTAATGCAAAACAAGCAGCTAAGGAATGAATTTTGTTTTCAGCGCCGTGACTAGTGCTTGGCGTTGGCCTGGATGCTGTATTGCGGGGGTTTTCTATTTCGACCGGGACAAGGTTTTTCGATCCTACACAACTCTAACTCGCATAAAAGGGGTCCTAAACTTAATTTGGGGAGGATCTAACAAACTTTGAAGGAGAATTCACGTGGGGGAACACACACCACGCTTGGAAGATACTTCTACCTAGTTTTTCTTCTCTTCTCTTTCTTTAATCTCATAGTTTATTGGTTCTATAGTTTTGGGTGCTACATGAACATTATAGTTTGAAATTTAAATTCTTATTATTTTATCATATTGGTTTATTTATTCAATCTTGCGCTTAATTATTTGATTGCTTGATCACCAATTGAATACTATCTATGAATCTAGGATTGAACTCGGGAGAGGGAATTCTAGATTGCATATAAGATTGAGTAGAGCAAGATCTTAACTATAGGGAGGGGGGAATTTGCGGTTAGGATAGGAATATACCTAATCGCCTTGCTTGGTTACTATACAAGAATTATTAATGTGCTCTTGTTAATTCTAATTCCATAGGAATATAGGCGTTATATTAGCTTGAATAGACGAGTAGTAATTTGGGAGAAGGCTGCGAGTAATATTAACCCTGTCAACCAATAAACCAGATAAATTAATTAGATAATTTAAGTGGAAAACTCAACAGGATTGTTAGCTAACCCATAACTCTAGAATATCGGATCTTCTTGAATTCGTGTCTAATTTCGCCGACTTGTTCCTTTAATTTCTTAGTTTTCTACTCTAGATTAGTTGTAGGTAAATATTAGTACTTTAGGAATCGCTTGAATAGATTAATTGTTTGGGTTTAATTTAGTTGATAGTTAATCACAAGTCCCTGTGGGTACGATACCTGGACTTACAATCCTATAGTACTTGTTGACCACGTATACTTGCGTGTGCGCTTGGGAGCAACAAATTTTTGGCGCCGTTGTCGGGGAACTGAAAATTAACTATTCTACGAGATTATATATTTACTTTTTATCTATTCAAGTGTTTTATTTTTATCTTAGTTTAATATTTTATTATCTTTGTTGACATGGCATCTTGAAATGAGAATTGGTCCAATATTGGTTATTTTTATTATGGCGATCCTTGTCCATATTGTGGAATTTTTGTAATGTGTGTGGTTGTCAAGGTGGCCATTGAGATGATTGTGCTAATTCTTATTATCCTTCTCAGAGTTCTTATTATAATATTTCTAATAATGTTTATGAGTTTGATAGGAGCAAGGAAGTGGAGGATATAGAATGTGTTGCTCGTATTATGGCCATGATGAGGCAAGCAGCCGAGCAACAGAACATGATGATATAGCAAATAGCCGAGCAACAAGATGAAAATCAAAAGGCTATACAAAGGATTAGTGCAGCACTCATGAGAATGAAGGCCGAAACGAAGGAAGTGGCTGAAGAGAACGAGCTCCCACTAGAAGATAATTTAGAAGAAGCAGATATAGTGAGCCAATCTTGGCTAGAGGAACGAGCTCAATGGATAAAATCTCATGAGATTCTCCACGATGGTCTTTCAAATATGACAGAACAACTGATAGAAGGAACAACCGAGCTCAGGCAAGAGATAGACAAATTTGGCTCAATTGAATAAAAAAGTTGAGGCGTCTGATACCTTACAACCAATTGTTGTAGATACTGGCCAACTTGTGGAGCGGAAAGAAGAATTCCAACTATTCGAGCATAATATTATTAATGATGTCAAGGTTGACGAAGAGTGCAAAATAGAGGATGTCAAAAATAATGCAATTTTGGAGTTGGAGCGTATTGGACCTCATTCTAAACACTTTTCAACATTGTGTTTGGTTGGTGACATGTGAATTGATCTAGTCGAGCATGTGGGGGAGTCAATAGATGAGGAACAAAGTGCTTATATTCTAAAATTTGTGATGCCAAGGAAATAAAATGACATACCTCACTTAAAGGCCAAGAAATGCAAGATGCGATACCTATTGCGTGGTTCCTTCATTTTTACACCATCGCCCCATGAACGTGACAGAAAAATTGATGCAAAATTGGGGGCGCAATTCATATCCTCAAAGTGGAAGGAAAAGTGGTAAAAGTGATGGTGTCGTGCCGCGACGTTAAATCAAGCGCTTGTTGGGAGGCAACCCAATTCTATTTTTTTTCTTTTTCTTTTTATTTTTTTATTGTGTTATTTTTTTGTAGTGTTGTTTTTGTATTTTGTAGGAGTAGGAGCATGGAGTCAAAGCCAATAGGCGAATGTAAAAAAGAGCAAGTGGTTGAAACTAAGTGTGAGGTACCCGCATAAGGGATCATACTTGGAAAAGTCTGAGTATCCCGTGAGCTGCTAATTCTTCGGCCTTTGGCCTACCAGGGAGTCTCTTTTACCCTCTTGTTATTTTCAATGTGCATTGAGGACATTATACAATTTTAAGTGTGAGGCGAGGAGATTGTCTGTGTGATTTTGTGTTATCCTAACTTAGTTGTAATATTTTTTATCTTAGTGTAGTAGTTTTTGTTTTAAAAAAAAAAATTATATTAAAAAAGAGAAAAATAAAAAAACAAAAAAAAAACAGAAAATTTGGACTTTTCCTGACGATGGATTTCGTGGATAGCTTTCTTGAGGGATTAAGGTCCAATAATAAAAAAATCCAAAAAGATTTCCTTTTTGTTCTAGTTAGTTTTAGTTAGGTAATAATCCCCCTTGGTTTTTCTTTTTACAATGATTCTTTTACAGGGGATGTAGCTTGAATCGGGTAATCTTTTTTTTATTTTTAAGATTAAATTTTTTTTAGGAGAAGAAAAAAAGAGAGAGAAGAAAACTTTTGTGACTTGTTTGATACTAGCATATTTAGGCCTGAGCTTGAGTAGTACTTTCCTCTGAGTGCTTGAGTAATGAATAAAATAGCAGACTTTCTGACACCTACACTCAGGGTTGTGACTCTGTATATAGCTTATTCTTATTTTATTACTCGCTATGATCCTGTCTGTCTTAGAGTAGAATTGATCCATCTTGATTGATACTAGTGCCATATGGGGTGAGGATTTCTTACATATATTCCATGTTTTACATCTTAGTCTAGAACTTGCCCTGTATGTTATTGAAGCAAAATAAAAGTGTTGCTCTGTTTAGAAGATGATAATAGGCTTTATTTGATATATCTTGTGAATTTTAAACTTTTTCGATATTGTACCACTAGTTAACCCTTTGAGCATATAACCTTTTGTTTGGAAGCCGTATTTTTGCCTTGATCCTTTTGTTGATATTAATTGATAAATTTGAAGAAAGGGATGATTAAGTGAAAAATGGTGACCAATCATAGCTAAAAAGTGATGAAAAGGCTCTCTTGAAAAGATTGTGACATGAAAAAAAATTGCTTTAAAAAAAATAAAACAGTCTTGATATGAGGAAGTACTTGTGAAACAGTTGATGAAGAGAGGCCTGAAAAATAAAGTGAAGAGTAGAAAATAATGGGTCATGAAGTTTAAAGGTGCAAAGTGCTTAGGGACGTGTAAGTCACTATTATATAATTTTTCTACCTGTCTCTTAGCCAACACTACAACCCGTTAAAGTCCTATTTGATTCTATTCGAACATACTTAATTACTAGAGATGTACATAATGGGTAAGCCTATGGTTCTTTGTGCATATATGTGAATTCGTTTGTGAGTGCGAGAGTTGTTCTTTGATGCTAAGTCCTTAAATTGTATTCATTCTTTGATTTGAGTGTATAGACTATTTATTCTGTGAGGGCACTTGTTTCATGATAGATAGGTGATGTTATTAGTTTCTTTGATAGAGTAGGTGACCGAGCTTAAATTAGGTAAATTAGAGTATGTCTCTCAGGTTAGGAGGTTAAACGTATGTTGTTTGTTTGTAACTTGTATATCTTGCACGATGATAAGGAAGTGTTATTGATACCCAATTTTTTTCAAGAATATTTTAAATTGCATACATACCTTCAAAATCATGCATTAATAGCAATTGGTATTTTTTCATAGTTTTTCTACATTTTTTTTAGTATTTTATTCTAAATAAATCATTACAAAATTGCATCACAAATGGTTTCCAAACATTTCTTGATTTATTATTTATATTTATGGTCTTGTTAAGTCCAAATTAGTCCATAAATAGCCTATTTGGGCACATTTTGGCTATAATTACAATAACTTTGCAATCATAGCCCATGCATATAATTTTGTACTATTTTACCAAAAATTAGTATTTTATATTTAGAATACCAAATACTCGTTTTTTGAAATATTTCTGTGCATGAAATTCATTTTTTATAATTAGTAACTATTTTATAAAATTATGTTAATTAATTATCTTGGTATTTAACAAACAACCCCATTTCATTTCAATTATAACCTATTGAAATCAGCCCAAAACACCTAATTATGTTAGCCCAACAGACCCAACCCAATTCCGCCCAAATCCTGGTCGTTGATCATTTTTGATCAACGGTCCAGATTAATTCTTACCTTAATTAACCTAAGAGACTACCCCCCACACCTCTCATTTCCCTCACCTCACCCGCCGTCACCCCTTCCCCTTCTCTCTCAAATCCTCTCAACCAAACCGTAGTTCTCAAGTGCCGTCACCGGCATAAACTCGACCTTGTGATGTTTCTATGCATTCTCAGGCTAGTCCTGGCCTTCTACGCTCCGTGGCTCTTCGATTTTATGAACCCTTGAAAGGGTTTCAAAGGATGTCGATCGGATTTGCTTTGAGTCTATGTTCGCTGGCCTGTCTCAGAACTCTTTTTCATTCGTAAGTTAGAATCTCGCCTTGTTTCATTACAACTCTATGGTTTCTAAGCCGATTCTCTCATCTTTGGGTTGTCTATCTATGAAACCCTATTTTTTTTAACTCTTAACTTCTTAGATCTGCAAGAGATCTGAGTATATTCTGAGTTATTTTTCCTTAAAGATCTCTCCGATTTTTCAAAAATGCCTCTTCGTCTTCAAAGTTAGGGTTTCTTAACCCCTTTTCAAAATGACTTTTCCTTCTGATTTTCCGTATTATTTTATGTTTTTTACTATGTTTAAACGTTTATTCATATTTTTCCCCTTTTGTCTGACTTATTATGTTAAAACCCTAAAGTCCCCTGGTCTTAATAGGAGTCTGTCTCTGATGATTTGATTCGTATGTGTGCTTGTTTCTCATGTACACTCGGAGTTTCTGTGATTTTACCCTATTATGTTCAGTAGGGTTTCTGATTCTTGCTTCTTCCGCTTATATTATGTTTATTCTGTTAATTCCTTTTAATCAGTCCTATCTTCTCTAGTTGAATCCCTGATTCTATGTGATTCTTACTTTACTATGTTTCTGATTTTACTTCTTGCCTATTATGTGTTTATTCCGTTTGTTCATAGAGTGTTAATTCTCCCCTTAATCAGTACTGTTCCTATTTGAATCCCTAACTTTCTGTGATTAACACCTTTTATTGATTTCCTGTGATGATATCTTTTACTGATTTCCGACCTCTAAGTTATTTTCTCGCCTTATTTTATGGTTGACTATACCGGTAATTGATTCTTATGATATTTCCTTAATTAGAACCTTATGTACCTATTCCTAATTACCTGTTATGTACTTGCGCTGTTTGAATTATTTCCTTATCTGTTATGCCCCAGTTACACATTGATTTCTTTCCTTATTTGTTACTTGTTCTTACCGTTTGAAGTTAACTCCCTTAATCAAGGGAGTACTTGCACTCATTTTACTCTAATTGGTTCTGAGTTCCGTAATTTACTGCCTAATTGTGATTCTTACCTTATTCTACCTAGTTTCAAACTATTATATATACATTGCTCTTTCATTCACTCAGGACACACGAACACACTAGTTCAAACTCTATCTCTCACACTCAAAGCTTTCTGCTCTTTTTCTATGTTACTTAATATTATTCTGAGTTAGCCGGCTGCAAGCCAAGGCTAACTATTGTGCTCTCCTGTCCCCTCACTTTTGTGTTTACTGTCTTCTTTACTGGTATATTCTGATTCCAATTCAAGTCCCCAATAGATTGTGAGATATGAGCTCCGAAATCAGACCTGCGCAACAGAAATTTCTCTTCTTCGCGAACGCGAGGCATCGTTCGCGAAAGCGAAGAACAAAGTCCCTAGAGCCAAATCCTTCTTCGCGAACGCGAGGGGATGTTCGCGAAGAAGGATCCCCGCGAACGCGAAGAACAACACCAGACACCAGCATCAGCCATTTCAAAACAGCCCGAAATGATCCGAAACCACCCGGAAACACACCCGAGGCCCCGTCCAATCACACGACCCAGTCCCATAACATCCCATGGACCTTCTCAAGGACTCAAATCACATCAAACAACGCCAAAACCATGAATCGCACTCCAATTCAAGCTTAATGAACTTTAAAATTTCCAAATTCTACATTCGATGCCGAAACCTATCAAATCACGTCCGATTGACCTCAAATTTTGCACACAAGTCATATTCGATATTACGGACCTACTCCAACTTCCGAAATCGGAATCTGACCTCGATATCAAAATTTCCACTTCCGGTTGGATTTCTCAAAAACCTTCAAATTTCTATGTTTAGCCAAATGACTTCAAAATAACCTACGAACCTCCGAATTCACTTCCGATCGCGCTCCCAACTCCAGAATCACCATACGAAGCTATTCCCAGCCTCAGAATCCCAAACGGACATCAATATCACTGAAATGCACTTCAACCCAGACTTATGAAATTTCTTCTAAAATGCTGACTTCTACAATATGCGCCGAAACGCTCCCGGGTCATCCAAAACCCGATCTGAACATACGCTCAAGTCCGAAATCATCATACGAACCTGCTGTAACCTTCAAATCCTGATTCTGAGGTCGTTTACTCAAAAATCCAATCTTAGTCGATTCTTCCAACTTAAAGCTTGTGGAATGAGAATTTTCTTTCCAAATTGACTCTAAACTTCCCGAAATTCAATTCTGACCACACCTACAAGTCATAACACCTGAAATGAAGCTGCTCATGGCCTCAAACCGCTGAATGACGCGCTAGGGATCAAAACGGCCGGTCAGATCGTTACATTCTCTCCCACTTAAACATACGTTCGTCCTCGAACGTGCTAAGAACTGCTCTGGAGTTATCTAAAATCACTGTTTAACACCTTGTGCACCTGCCCGTTCTACCACAACCTAGTTGAGTATATTAGCTCGGTCAAATCCGAAGATATCCTCTTTCATTTAGGCAATGGGCCTTAAAACCAGGTCTCCATCATCCGAAATCCTCTGCCAGGCCTGTTTCCAATATATGAACACCGTATCAACTACCACACGATGTACCAGAACATGACTGCATACCTTTTTGAATTAGCACCATGCACCGCATAATTCATCATCTAACCACGATGACATTTCCTGAACCTTAATAGCCAAAATTTCACGAATCTGATGCTCCCGATGCACCTCATGACATACATATAGGTCCTGCTATAATGCTTACGATACCACCAGAATGAAGGAGAGGTGTAGAAAATTACAACCAACTACAGAGTTAACCAATCATCGGATCTTTCCTCTCGACTAGAATCATCACCTCATTATGAACCGAATAATAGTATTTGTCCTTTAATACACTTCACAAAATCTCATTGCACTGATCCCTGGTCCAATAATCTCGTCTCACCCAGTATGAACTGCTCAGACAACAAATCACCCCAAACATGACCAACAGTCTCACATGATACCAGAACGCGCCAATAAGCCATAACTCGAACATGATACATAAAGAAATGACTCAGGAAAAGACTACTCAACATCACACTGTAGCGGCGCGCAACCCGATCCAAATAACATGCCCGTGGCGGCGTGCCACTTGATCCACATATAAAACCCACATAAGGAGATACTTACCGAGCTAAATCGGTCATTACCACAAAATATCGAATATCAGTCACAAGCATGCTAAGTGCATAATACCATCCTGGGGAGACTGATAAAGCCATACGCTACAAACTCAAGCACAACTGAGGTGCGATATATATACTTTGAATCTCAAGGGCTATCCTGCTCACATAACACCATCACTACGTGGAAACTCAACGCATAAGAAATTGTCAAGTTGTTTCACAACTCACACGGCACAACATAATATTACATGAAATGAACGAAGATGGAACAATATCTGATGTTCTAATACCTCTCCATGAGAAGCGCTATACCGAAATGAACACACCTGAATCAAATGGAGCCCATAATCATATTTAAATCCGTTCAAAAACCTTAAGTCGACCCTGATCACACCTAACTAGGCTAATAGCCTTAACTGGGTCCATAATACACCACTTTTCTCATAACACACAAGAACAACCGTCATAGCCGGGACAAACTACCACAATCCACAACGCAATGAACCGAGCGCCCTCCAGGCATAAACTCTCAAATAAGCCATCTTACCACATCCTTCATACTTAGTTCAAACCTTCAATCAATTAAGTGACTACATGTCGCGCTCATACAATCTTCTCGTGGATATGCTTCCACGACCTTATGCGCTAGGTAACAAGTCTACACCTCCATACCACCGGCCACACAAACGCTGTAAAGCAATTCAAGAATTCATAACCAATATGCAAAGCCTCTTTCACAAAACACCGCTCTCCGGAGACGTCGAAGACATTACTAGCTTACTCTGAACATTCAAATCCCTTTCCTGCTCATCCGAGCTCGTGACATTCTTGTCAACACCAAACTACAACCTTGATCCTCGCTTCCAAATTTCATACCGTTCACTGCACCTAACATGCCAATATGCATTCGCACATGAATCTCGTCATAACTCCTGAACCGCTAATAGGGTAAACACTTCATCATATAAAGACATTTTACTTAACTCAATTCAAGAGAACCATCCCAACATATGAGTAAATTCTCATAATCACAAAACATGCAAATCCTCAAACTCCGCCTCTGCAGGACATAACTGATTCACCCGTATACCTCAAACTGAAACTGATACGACACTCAGCCGCGCAATCGACTTATCAACAGCAGACTCCCCCACTTGGATCAAGCCATAGATCAAGATGAACAATAAATCACAATGCCCATACGCTAACACCGCCATGATACCGCAATGAGATTCAATTAAACTTTCCATAAGCTCATATAACACGACCCATCTCGTACCTCAATTCAATTGGGACTCACCGCAGGAATAATGATAACCCCAATCAACATATAGCAACTCAATTCGCACTCACCTTGAGTGACTCCATTCCATCCTGATAATCCTTTCTACAAATCTGGAGTTTATTCCTCTCATTCCTCCAATACTACACTACAAGCCGAAAACATCCTGGAACATTCCGAGCCTCCTATCACAATCTGCTGCAAGAGCCCGATCCTTAGCCATACTGCAGGCTTAAAACCCTTAAACACCGCATTCGTAACCCTTGAATTCATTAGAACCATTATTGAGAGTCATCCACTCTGGCCTGGTCCCGAATATAATCAACTACACGGCTCCGCTGGCACCTGAACACCCATCTTAATAAAGCACCCGACTGACCAACTTCCTTTGCAAATCATCTTTGTACGAAGCATAAGCCCTGAATCTTCCCAAAGCCTGAACACAAGTCAACAAGGCCAATTATAGCACTTCCTAACAATTCCTTTGCTTTAATTACAACTTAAGTCCTCTTCCCTTGGCTACATTACCCAATCATTATGCCAACAACTAGAATTTTCACCAGTAGATAACCATGCAACCCAAATCATAGGCGGTGGGACCCTCTCCCACTTAGCTTGAAGCTACTATTACACAACTCTGGAACCCACCAAGATTGACCTGATCATGCATAACCAACTCGCCAAATTCCTTGAAATCCTTCCGTTCGCATTTCATGAACACTCTGCATCTCTAGCAACATTCATATATTCGGCCTCTTACCGAATAGTCAATAGAATCCATCGCAGAAACCTTGACAAACCACACGACCGCTAACCTGCTCACAGGACATAACCTACCTGTGGAAATTACATGCCGACATCCTCCAATGTTGTAGCACGGGGAACAATCACTACAACATCAATACCCCATCCTAAGCCCGTTCTCTTTCACCAACTATACTAGTCTGTTCACTCTTTATGGACATCAACTAACTATGCGACAACACCTTCCAATCCAAAGTCACATTGCATCCTCCTTCATACCAACAACTCCCCTCTGTTGTACCCAATCTTCCGCCAAAATAGCCAATATTTCAATTTAAGCCGGTGGACCCAATCACCGTCCACTAAAATTCTAAAATCACTCCAAACTTCTCCTCAAGATGTGCAGCTATCTTACCACAGAACTCATATGCTATGCTGCCACTCTCCCACTTTGGTCAAACTAACTCTTTTAAGCAGCTACTCGACTTTGCTTCTTACACATGTCCTTCTAGAAATTTAACCACTGCCTGACACTTCCCACGTGTCCTTCTTCATCCCTTGCTGCCCAGCAGTTGCCTTAGGCCAATATCTATCTTTGTAGCACTTGACCCGATAGATTGCTACTAACTTCAACCCCTTCCGAAGATCCCATTCTCGAGCCATCAAAATTAGAAATACCTATTCAATCTTGAACCACCGCACACCATGATCTTTGACAGTCGCTTCTTCAATACTATCTCACCATCTCCCGACCCAAAGGCGAATAGTAGAAGATCATAACACCAGCAAACTTAACACATTCTATTCGATCAAGGACGACAATACCACATCACAGATGAAGATTACACCTCACTTGAAAATGCCAAGTCTTATTACTCTATTCACCCAAACTTGAACATCTATAGTCCAATTGCCTTACCTCCTCCGGAAATAAAATACTGAAATCTCGGAATCATGCCCTGAGTAGAACTCCCATCAAGTCACTCTCAGCCTTGACATATGGGCAGACCTCATACCATCACCTTATTACTGCACGATAACCATTCGTTAGCATCATAACAACCTGAGCATAGGCTCCAAGCTCTCAGAAATACAACTACTGAGCTGAAACCACATAATATTCTTCCGCAAAGCAACTACAATAGCCCCAACCAACTATGCATCGAAAAACATCACGCACCATATCTGAAGTACCATTACAATTCCTTAATTCCCGATTTATAGCAAGCGCTTCACAGCGCGTAAGATTGAGTAGGAAGAAACGTAGGCATCAGCCTCAAAGGAATCAAACCGCACGATGAGGAATCAAGAAGGGAAGTACTCCTAATAGCCCTGTAGCCTCTCGAAGATAAGTATAGACGTCTCCGTACCGATCCGTAAGACTCTAATAGACTTGCGCATGACTCGTGAGACCTAAGGGAACCTAGTGCTCTGATACCACGTTGTCACGACCCAAAATCCATTAAGGTCGTGATGACGCCGGACCCCACTGTCAGGCAAGCCAACACTTAATAAATAAATTAAATCTTTATTCAAAATTCTCGAATTCATTCCTTTTCTATTTTCTTAAATAATAATTAGCGAACTTCCACTGAGTAAACAATAATATCTTAACTATTTGAATAGTGAATAAATTCCATGATTTCCCAGAACCCGGTGTCACAAGTGCATGAGCAAATTTTCTAGGAATTATACATTGTACTATAATACTTGTCCGGAATACAAACTGGACAAGAAATTTAAAATAAATACAATACATCTGAGGAAGACTCTGCCGGCTGCGTGTCATCTCCGGATGGTGCAGCTCGTTTAAGTCTCCAAGTTAGCCGCATCACTGCGTCAAACAAGGCCACTAGCTATGGATGTACCTGTGCAATAAAAATGCACAACAAGTGTAGCATGAGTAAGAAAATAATGTGTACTCAGTAAGTATCCCGCCTAACCTCGAAGAGGTAGTGACGAGAGGTCGAATTTGACACTTGCTAGAGGTCAATTTAATATAATCAAGGGTGACTCTAAGCAGGGATATCATAAGCAAGTTAACAAGTAGCGACAATAAATAGCAACTTCTTTCACGTTTAACATTTTAAAATCCTCATCATTTCAGTTGACAATACGAAATTTCCAGGGCAGTAATCAGGTAAAAATCACAGCAAATACACAGTAATATCATGCGCAAACAATGCCGAGGGTCGAACGACCCGAACCAACATAAATGTAAACTGTGCACTGTCGAAGGGTCGAACGGCTCGAACTATAGATGCATCTATTAACCCGACGTGACGTATGGCCCGCTCCCATGAGGGTACTGGAAGAAATCACCCCGCTCGCGAAATATAAATTGCGAAGCGGTCACACACAGTCATGCATATTCAAACAATTCACCCCGACTACATCGGGAAAATCAAGTACTCAAGTAAATGACAATTTCTCTTTTAATGGTCATGAAAATAGTATTTAAATCTTTTCCAGAAATTCATTTGCCAAGTTCGATAAGGTTAAACATTTTAATTTCCTCAGCAAGATTACAAGTACGGCAAATAGAACATGTTTTTGGGTCCTAGACTACCCGGACATAAATATAATAGTAGCTACGCACGGACTCTCGTCACTTCGTGCGTACGTAGCCCCCAAAAATAGTAGCACATATTAAATTAGTTCACATGTGGGGACAATTCCCCCTCACAAGGTTAGAAAGGAGACTTACCTCGTTCCGAATATTTATAACCGGCTTCCAAGACCGTCCGATGACTCAAATTGATGCACAACACCCCAAAACTAGCCAATAATTACGCAAATCCATTAATATATGCTCAAATATCCATTAGAAT
>ML411505.1:0-21324 GCA_005239525.1 Nicotiana knightiana
TGCGGTCAAAGAGTCAACAAAGTTCAAGGTCGTGAAGTCATCATAGTTAAAGGTCGAGGTCGAGCATCTCAGAAAGAGTTATAACAGCTAGTTTTAAGATAGGACATGAAAGAGAATATTCTAGTGGATATTCTCTGTACTTGTACTATTAAGATTTCTAGGAACATGTTTCCTATAAATAGAAAAAGACATAATGATGGGGAGAGGGGGAGGGGAGATATTCATTTGTAAAAAATACATTGACCTTATAGAGAAAATTTGGTCCTATTGCAAGCATAAAAAAATGACTTTTTTACTAAGATTCTTGTCTAGCATTTCTACCGGATCCAAGAACAACCTANAACTAAGACCATAATCTAAAAAAGCTGCAACAAGTTTGATTTAAAAAGTTTAGAAAAAAAAAAACTAGAGACTGCATGTCAAAACTTCAGTTATTATTTGCGTCCAGACATGTCGTAATGCTCAAAAATAAAAAAATTAATGAAAAGTTGTTTTATTCATTTCTATACAACGCAAATAATAACTGAAATACACGAGGTTTTTATAGGCAGTTAAGACTAATTTTAGGTTACATAACGCATATTGGTAATGCACTACATATCGCATGCTAATGATTCTTTAGGGTGCAAGTGGGTTCAGCTTTTCAGATCAACAGCCTTTTCAGGTCAATAACTTTTTTAGGTCGACATGACAGTACACATAACACATATTGGTGATGCGCTACGTTTCGCGTGATAATGATTCTTTAGGGTACTGAAGCTTTTCAGATCGACAGCTTTTTCATGTTGACATATTTTTCAGGGCGATGTGACAATAGACACAACGCATATTCGTGATGTGCTACGTTTAATATACAAAGTCGTGTGGTTTAATTCTTCTTAAGTTGAACTAAGAGATCGGTATTCAAAAACCATTTCAAGAACCATTACAACATCCATTTCAGAAATGCCAATAACATTTAATAAGTAGTTTAAGAAGAGGCAAAAAGGTGAAGGTAGTTCAACAGATCCACATGGAACACCTTATAACACAATCGATCCCTACCTTGAAAAAAATATGCTAGGTTGCTATACTGATTTGGTTGATGACAAATGGTATGGTGTTCTATGTCCCTTGGAAAATAATTCTATCAATATACACATTGATATAAAATGTTGCAGGGCACATTATTGAGGGTGAAGCGCATTCTACAGAGCATGAAGGTATGCTAATCTAAAGCAAAAATCTAAAATGGGTTCCCCTTTACTAAAAATGGTGTGATTATGAAGTACTATGCCACTGACATGGGCTAGTTGTACCACAAGCATTGTATGCAACCTTCCAAATAAACACACACAAAGATGAACTTGAAGTGATTCAGCATTTGATGAAGGAGATTTTAGAGATGGAAAAGGCACTAGTTGTTCATCATGCACTAGATGATCTTAACTACCTGCAAGGAGCGGAGGATCGATATTGGGATTTATTAGAAAACAAAAAATTTCATAGAGACATTGATTATCCTATTTTTCTAACAATTATCGAGTGGGATGGACTACCTAAGTTTTTACCACAGACATTGGACGTTGGAGTCCTATATTATTGTAGAAATTGAGAAAGTTGTCTTATTGATGATAGCGATGAAATACAAATAATGTGTGTCAACTGAGCCTAGATTACGATGCCCTCGGTCTAGAAGGGTGCGTACAAGATGTTGACAAAGAAGATGAAGACAATGACAATGACAATCAAATAGTGCCAGACATTGACGATAATGGCGAATGAAAATTATTATTTATTTCTTGGGGAATATTTTAAATTTTTGTATTGAATCTTTAATGCTAAATATCAATTAGATTTAATCCTATTGGAAACATAATTTTATGTAAGAAATTTTGCAAACTGAACCTTTACAAACATTTAGTACAACAAAAATACTGCAACAAAACACTATGTTTATCCTTGATAATTGGTCACATTGGATGAACTGCCACCTGGAGATAAATTACCACCGCTTCCTAAACTAGCTGAAGGACATTTATGGTGATCGTGTCCTATTTGGGAACGTATGCCACATTTAGGCGCACAAACAGTATCACTGACATTCATTTGATTCTGTATCCGCGTTCTTTTTTGCACTTTCCTTTGACGCACATAATCCTTGTTACATACCATTTTAAATGTTTCTGGTGGCTAATAATGCTCAGCACCCTCTGGCTGCAACGGTCCACTATAGGTGTTTACGTATGCAGCAATAATATATTCTTTATCAACGGACCTCGTTGCTGCGAAACCTATATGTTGAAAGCACTTCATGACATGTGAGCATGGAAAAGTGATAGATAGACCATTTTACACATGGGCATAATCTTCTGGATTCATTGACGGCGTGTGTATTATTCCCATGATTTCTATGCAGACCAGTGCGAACTTTAAAAATATTTTGCTCGCTGCAATACTGCAAAAATGTATGTGATTGTGCTTGCTTTCTTTCTAAAATCATTTCGTTGGTTGTGGCATAAATTCAACACTCATTTACATCAATGATGATGCACCTCTAGATCTTGCAACAAACCTCTCCGCCATCTGCTTGAATGACACCCGCACCATGGCAATGACATGCAATCCACGTACAGACTGCAACAACCCGTTGAAAGACTCTAACACATTTGTAGTCAAAATATCCCATCTTCTACCACCATCCTTACGCAAATTCCATTGTCAAGCTCATGTAGAATCAACCAACGATAGGCTTCTGGGTCTTCCTGCCTAATCAATTCCATTCGCCTCCTAAATTTACACTCTCGGTGATCTGCTTTAGCCATCCACATTAAATTATGTAAGTTATTGTTCGGATGAACCCTTTGAAAGTTGTCCTTCAAGTGCCTAACACAATAACGGTGGTAGGCATACGGTTCCTGCCATGCACGCAAATTCTGTACAGAACTTAAAATACTGTCATGCCGATCAGATATTAGACAAATACCTAAAAGCTGTCTAACAACGTGCTCCTTCAAGTGGTTCAAAAATAATGTCCACGTCTCTTGCCTTTCATTGGCACAAAGAGAAAATGTGAGGGGAAATATGCTTCCATTAGCATCTACTGCAATGGTGATCAAAAACTTAATATCATACATTCCATAGACATGAGTGTCGTTTATGGATATTACCGGATGAGAATGCACAAAGCCATCAATGGTTGGTTTAAATGCCCAGAACACATATCTTGATATGAATTCTTTTAGTCCCGGACTCTGCTCAAGCTTCTATTTAACAACACTCCGGGGTTAAAGTGTTGCAATATAGTCATGTACTTGGGTAGAGTGGTGAAAGACTTATCCTAGTTACCATAAACAATCTCAAACGCACGTTTACGCCCGAGAAATGTCTTTCTTTTGGTAATGATACAGCTATATACCTGGTGAACAGATTTTTTACACTATATAATCTTGTACCTTATGGACGATTCAATATGTGAAATCAAGACAAGAGAAATCAAGTCAACATTCAAGTAAAAGTGATTCCCACTGAATGTATCCATTTCACAAGTGTGGGTGCTAATGTATTTCAACATAATCCACATATTTGTTTTCAACTTTCTCGCACACATCATCCATGTACAACCTTGAAACCATCTACGACAAATCACCTTGTATACTTTTGGAGATGACTCATGGACCACGATCTCATGACACTTTTTTATGTTGTACATTAGCACCGCCCTGCCTAGGCGCGCTTTATCAGTAAAAAGTATATTCTTTGATAGCACTGTTGGTCTAGATTCATCCCACATTGTTGTCCGAATTTCATCATGATCCCTTGTGAGGGAATCCATATCCGCCATACTAGGCGACTGATCAAGTTAAGGAATATCCCTTGAATGAAATGACACATGGGACTCTCGGTCTAACGGGAGGTGGATTCTGCATATATGGAGCATGCTCATTGGTGGGATCATGCTCCCTCATCAAATCAGGTTCATCATTCTCGCCATCATCATCACCCTCATCAGGGAAGGTTGTGTCATCCTCAGACTCATCAACATTGTTGTTATAATCACTATCATCTTCCTGACTCTGTGCATCTGCCAGATCCTGATTAAATATATCATTTTTGGGAAACTGATTAAGGAAAGGACCTTCAAGTTGATCGTTTTCACAGCAAAACCAATAAAATAATGAGTTTCTCAAATTCATCAAAACATTACATATAAACTTTATCACTTAACTTACGAATCATAATCAGTTGATATCCCATTATGCACATTATCCTGTTATTGATGACTCCCGGATGGACCATCATGATCCAACACACCAAAACTAGGCATATTCCAACTGTCCGTTGGTTCATACTTATAAAATTAATATGAGGGCACCCCCTTTGGAATATATGAGTGCTAATACAAATACAATACTTAAAAAAGACATCGTAATACAAATGAAAATTTTACCACTCGGCTTGTGGATTATGTAAACTTGGGAAGAAATTATGTCCTCTGTCCTCATTCACCCGTGGAGATAAGTTTAGATCTGGCCAAACTTTTTCAAACGGAATCTGTTCGGACAAAAATGCTCCAAAAAAACCACCCGATGATTGAGAGTTATCCCTATTTTGCGGAACCTCAATATTGCGAATGTCTTCAGCCTTGACGTATAATTCTGATATTTTTATCACAATAAGTTCCCGATGTTCATCCGGAGTCCTCAAAAAATATGTCAGAGTTTCATCGTCTTCGATGTTAAACTCAGCATAACAAGCAATCCCTTGAGGAGTAACAGAATACTGATATCTTTCGATTATTTTAATATTAACCGAACGTTTCCTCACACTCATTTTTTTACATAACAACTATACCAATCTATCGTACTCTATTGTAAGTGGAAACTTAACATGATACAGTGGAGAACAACTATAGTGTACTGAGTTATTCTTCACCATAACCTCACCCCACCCCCACCCCCACCCCCAAATATAATGCAACCATAATTTTTCGCTCTTCTGACATTATGACAAATACAAAATAAGTTAACCAAACAAATATTTCGAAAGACCTGAAGGATCTTGAATGAATTTTTACCGAAAATCTAAAACTCCTTAAATAAGAAAAAAATCAGTTCGGGGGTACAATAATTTAGGGTATAGCGCAAGCATAATAGGTGATATATATAGCGCGTATCATGCATGTGCTATACCCTCAATTATTGATGGGTCAGTAAAATTTTCATATAGCACATGTAACCTGTGCGCTATATCTTAATGGACAAAATTGTCGTTAAGGTATAGCGCATTGAAGAAATGTGTTATATATAATATGTTTGTGCTTTGAGTCCAAAACAACAACACTTTGGTTTCGGGCTCTAGTTGAATCCACCATGTGTACTGGCTAGTAGTATTTGATTGATGTGTGTGGTGTTTGTTGTATTGTCCTTAGCAACGTGATATTTCTTTTCTTCACTTTTTTGGTCAATTGCTACGATGTTATTATTCGTTTCCTTTATTAAAGAATTTCAAGGCAACAAACTAATTATATAATTTACCCATTTTAAAAACAGCAAAATAAAAATAGTTTATTCTTTAATTTAATCGTATGAATTGTTCGGTGGACAATTGTGGGGACTCTTACCTTTCAGTAATATGCTAGAAACCTTAATTTGTTCAATTAAAATCATCCAGACAAAACAATATGCTCTCTAGCAACAATCCAAATGGGAATAAACAAAAGAAGTTACCAAGAATGAGATTTAGACAATGACAATGCTTGTGATATTTCCAACCAATCTATGAAATTATTCTTTAGTTAAAAGTAGTTTTTGTACCCAAAAAAAAGAGCTTTTTTTTAAAATTATTTTCTCTACCAGGAAGCGAGAATCTGGTTTGTTGAATTGAAAATATTTTTGTATTAAAAAATTTCGTCATTTTTTTACTTCCATATTCACAGGAAAAAATTGATACATGATGAGGCCAAAAGAGAAAGAAAAAATAAATAAAAAACAGCACTGGATCATATTTAAATGGTCCAGACAAGTACTTTGATTTGGTTTATTTAAGGCTTTCATATTAAAATGCTACAAATACATAGTAGATACAAGACTTGTCGAATAATTCAATTATTTTTTCTAAAAAAGAATGTATTTTGCACCTTAGAGATATGTTTACCACAATATTTTCCTAATAGTCCAAAAAATCATATTCCTTTGTGGATTTTGATTTTATTATGAGTAACATCTTGCGTTTTAACTACAATAAAAGGTCAAGTCAAGGGGGAAAAAATTGCATTCATGCAAAATTAAGCCACTATACTTTCATCTTTGTATAGTCCTACATACCAATAATTTGAATACCAGAACATCCTTTCATCCCTCATTCAATCTAATTGACGCGCTCTTGTTCAGGCATTCCACCCTTGCTCGTTCTAATTTGTCGCATTTCTTAACAAGCCTTTGAGCCTCCTTTATGCTGCCCTTTCATTTGGCCTTTGGTGTTATAAGACTTCCAATTACTTTGCTCAATTCATCTGCTGAAGTGTTTCTCGCCAATTGTTTGAACAACATAAACATTTACTGCTTTTTTGGATAGTTATTATGTATCGTTTTATAATAATGTATCGTATAATATTATATTATATTGTATTATTTTGATATATACAATATTTGGATAGATTGTATTGTTTGTCATTTTTTTTATGATGTAATATAACAATATGAAGAATAAACTTACTGTTATTGAACAATAAAATAACAAGAACAATATTGCAGAGAGAGAGAGAGAGAGAGAGAGAGAGAGAGAAAATTCTTATTGAATTTTAGGATGATTTACAATGGGGTAAGACCCCTCTATTTATAGGGGAAAATGACTTAGCCACAAAGTAAAACTCTCTAAAAGATAGACATTCACTCTAAATAGAATTCTATTTATAACACTCCCCTTTGAATGTCTATTCAACAAATAATGTGCCTTGTTAAAACCTTAACTAAAATAAAACCCAATGGGCAAAAAATTCTAGAAAACAAAAAAGAGTACACATGTTTATAAATGCGCCTTTTGATTGCCTCGTTAAAATCCTTGCAAGTAAAACCCCGTGGGACAAAACCTTGTAAGGGAAAAAGAATGCAACGCGCATTAACTCCCCCTGATGAGAGAAACAATTCACATCCTTGAGCCTTCGCATCCCAATCTTGTACACTAGCTTCTTGAAGGTTGACGTCGGTAGAGATTTTATGAACAAATCAGCCATATTATCACTTGAACGAATCTGTTGCACATTGATATCACCATTCTTTTGAAGATCATGTGTGAAAAATAACTTGGTTAAATATGCTTTGTCCTATCTCCTTTTATGAATCCTCCCTTCAATTGGGCTATGCATGCTGCATTGTCTTCATATAAGATCTTGGGTAGTTTGTCACACTTCAAACTACATTTGTCTCGAATAAGATGTATTATAGACCTCAACCACATGATTTTCGACTTGCTTCATGAATAGTAATTATCTCAGCATGATTAGATGAAGTAGCCATGATCGATTGCTTAGTCGATCNTGGTCCACTCGGGTCTCCAGGCCCCCAATAGATATCATACACGATCGATACACACGGTCCACAACAACAGTATCGCCCACAGGAGTCGACACATGAACAGAGGTAACTAGAGACTCACGGGGCATATCCAGAAAATGGGCAAAATATAAAGAAACATAGGAATATGTAGAACCAGGGTCAAATAAGCCAAAGCATCTCGGCAACAGACTGAGACAATGCATGCGATCACTGCATCGGAGGCCATAGCATCTGGCCTGGATGGAAATGCATACATATGGGCCTGACCTCCACCTGCTTGACCTCCCCCTCTAAGGCGGCCTCTAGCTGACACACTACCACCCCCAGGTGGTGAAGTAACTGGAGCTGAAGTCGAGGGCTGGCCCCTCTGTTGAGAAGAACCACCGGGACGACGGGGACACTGCCTCCACATGTGCCCGAACTCTCCACACTCAAAACAACTCCCTGGAGCTGGAGGCGGGGACTGATAGAAACCCCTGGCACCAGAACGGCCACTGGAAGACTCATGCATAGAAGAACTCTGAACTGGTGGTGCTCGAGCTGCACTCTAAGTTGGGAAGGCACCAAATGAATTACGGTTTGGCTGAGAACCACGGGGACCATGCCCAGAACAGTAGGGGGATCAACTGGCACTGCTCTGGCTGCTGCACGAGCTGGCCCCCTACCTCTACCACGTCCTCGACCGCGGCCTCGACCTCTCGCTAGTCAAGCTGGTGGCTGATCATCCTGATCGGTAGCACAAGTCCTCACCATCTGTGAGAGAAGGAAACAACAAAAGTTTAGATTTCAGGAATCAACAACAATAGCACGACAGAATTCAAGAAAATGAGATTGTTCCTAAGGGTTCCGCAGCCTCTCGAAGATAAGTACTGACGTCTCCGTACCGATCCGCAAGACTCTACTAAACCTACTCATGATCGTTGAGTCCTATGTAACCTGGCTTTGATACCAAACTGTCACGACCACAAACCTAAACCGGCAGTGATGGCGCCTATCGTGGAACTAGGCTAGCCAATAATCACATATTTACAGTTTCTTTCCAAAATCCCAACCAATTTCAACCATTTCATAAAGTATATAAAATTTACTAAATCCATTAGGACAATAAACAGTTAAACAGTCCAAAAACCCGGAGTCAACATGTCGTGAGCATCTAAGAGAAATATGCCAAAAGGTATACTATCATAATACAAAACCTTCCGAACGAATAGCTAGATACAACAAGAAGGGAGAACAGAGATGTTGCGGACGCTGAACAGCTACCTCTATATCCCGAACTCCGGCTCCGCATGGAATAGATAGCTAATGCTCGGTATCTGCGCCTGAATCTGCACACAGGGGTGCAGGAGGTAATGTGAGTACGCCAACTCAGTAGTAATTAAAATAAATCAAGTCTAAGCGGCAAGAAACACATAAAAATTAATATCATCTATTCACAATATGCACAGCCTTTCTTTCCAACAGTATATACATAGATATATGAAATCATCATGCCTTAAAACCAACTTCAGAAAAATCCTTTGAAAAATGTGTTTTCAACAATTTCAAACCGAAAGATTTAGTATAAAAATGAAATAAATCATAAGTAGCCCCTCAGGCAAAAACATGAATTATAAATCGGCAAAACGTCAATCAGCACCTTACAGTCACTCAGTATCAGCCCCTCGGGCAACCTCACTATCATTCACTCCTCCCAATCACTCATCACTCGGCACTCAGCACTCAGTAGGTACCTGCGCTCACTGGGGGTATGTGCAGACTCCGGAGAGGCTCCTTCAGCCCAAGCGCTAATATCAAGCCACCTCGTGGTGTATCATATCCTCACAATTAGGCCCTCGACCTCACTCAGTCAGAACCTCTCAAAGCCCCTCGGGCGTATCAGTAAAACGGGGTACTGGACCCAAAACATCATTTTATATCTTAAAATAGTGTAAACCAGGCTGAGTTTGGAAAACAGTAAGCACAATGTAGTTGAGTGTAAATCATCAATAAAATGTGAGGAAATAGCAGTACAATGCCCCCAAGGGGTCTAAACAAGTCGGCACGAGGCCACAAACATGGCTTATAGCCCAAATATAGCAATAGTCTTTAGAACACAGTTTAACATATGATTTAGAGTAAAATAAGCAACTCAATAGTTGCCGCAGAGAAGACCAAGTCCAATCCAAAAATCAGTGCGCGCCACATACAAGATTCATAACCATTACATACCTCCACCGGGCCACAACACTAATTTGTGATGCTCTTGCCCCTCAAATTGGCTCCCGATTTATCCTGATTGCTCCGAATCTAACAAAAACTAGATTAACATCATCAATATACGCTAAAGGAACAGAACCCAATAGAAAACTTTCAACTTATATAAAAATCTCGAATTCGGCCAAACTCGAGCCCCGATCCCATGCCTCGGAATTAGATAAAATATACATCCCTAGAAACCTCGTCCTCCCACGATCCTACACATACCAAGAACACCACAATCGTACCACAATTGCCTACCAAATCGCCAAAAGAATTTTCCAAACCTCCTCCCATTTTTTTCAAACTTTTTCTACTTTAATCCTTCAAGTTACAAGCCTAATCTGAATAAAATAGCATAGAAACGACTTTTATAATCCGGGAACTTACTTCCACTACAGACCCTTAAATTCATTCTTCAATTTGCCCTCAAATAAGCTCCAACTGCATGTAACAATGGTAGAATAACCAAAATTACGCGGAGGCACTCTTTTATACTGTTCTGCCCAGCTAATCCGCACCTGCGGACCCGCACCTGCGGACCCGCACCTGCGGTCCCAGGTGCGCACCCGTGAAATCCCACTAACAGACCAAATTCTCGCACCTGCAATCTCTTCTCCGCACCTGCGGCTTCACAGGTGCGGCCAACTCTTCGCACTTGCGGATTCCTCCTGCCTAGCCTCCTTTCGCACCTGCACATCGACCTTCGGACCTGCAGCGTCGCACCTACGGCTGCCCATCCGCAGGTGCGGCCACACCAGTAGCTTTACACCAGCAGCCATTTACTGCAATTTCCTAAGTTCAAACTACCACCAACCATCCGAAATCAATCACATGCCCCTCAGGGCCCCAACCAAATATACCAACACACCCCATAGCATCATTTGAACTTAGACGAGCCTTCGAAACACCAAAAACAACACGAAAACACCAAACTTACATCGAATTCAAACCTATGAACTTTGAAACATCTAAATCTCGCTAATGATGTCGAAAGCAACCAAAACACATCCGATTGACCTGAAATTTTGCACCCATATCCAAAATGACATTAAGAACCTGCTCCAACTTCCGGAATCGTTCTGACCCTGAGAGCCTATTTTCCACAGCCGACCAGAAATCGCCAAAAACTAACTTTCGCCAATTCAATCCTAATTCTACATCGGATATCAAAACATCATTCCGAACACACTTCTAAGTCTCAAATCACCTAACGAAGCTATCCAAGCCATAAAATCTGCCTCAATTCTCACCATGACTACTCCGAACCCAAACCAACTAACCAACACAACATAAACAGGCTAAGCAATATATTATAAAGCAGAAATGGGGGAAACAGGTTTAATCTCACGAAACAACCGCCTGGGTCGTTACAATAACTTTGTAAAAAAAAAGTTTGAAAATTATGATTTTATATAGTTATTAATATTATTAATTTCGAATATGCTTTAAATTATACACATAATATGAGAAAGTTTATGAGATTTTCTTTATTGTAAAGATAGAAATTATTTTCTCACAAGAAAATAAGGTTATCTTTTTACCATTTTAAGAATTAAGCGTACAAAAATTCGTACTTTTTATATGAGATTAGAAAAATTAGAAGTTGAGAAAATATATGTATTTTTACATGGATATTTTAATAAGATAATAGTATATATATTGATTTTATATGGTACCATTATTTATTAATAATTTAATATTTTAATGTAGTACTTTAGGATGAGGACAAGATTATTTTGAGGTTATAAGTATTATTCTATTTCAAACAAGTGATAAATAAATTTTTGAAGGTGAGAGGATAAGCTAATCGAAAAAATGAGTTTCGTCGAAGTTTAACATTTTGAGATAAAATACGGTGCAAGCTATAATACACCGTATTTATGGAATAGTGCTATACAAGATACCACATGACCATGATATTAAGGTGTATAAATTGTGTTAAAAGTGATTAGTATTTTAAGTAATTTGGGATAATTTGTTAATTAGTGATTTTTAGTGGGAGATCAATAATTAATTAGAAGTTTGTGGATAATTATTTATGTGATATTTTGGATAATCATTAGGGTACAACACATCCACGTGGGATTATAGAATTTGGCAACAAATTGCCAACTATTCATGTGCTAAGTAGGTGGTGGCAATGTCTAAAGACATCTGCAGCTTTATCTCACTTTGTTAAGAATGTTATTGACATTGTACGGAACTAGATTTCTTTTTCTTAGCAATATCCCATTCATAGCATCAAGAAAAATTTTGTTGAGATTGGAAAGAAAGGCTGTGCTTATTGTGAATTGATGATTTGATCATATGTGTTCTTACTGCTTAGACTTGATTTATTTTCATTACTACTAAGTTGACATACTCACATTACTCCCTGCACCCCTGTGTGTAGATACAGGTGCTGGTACCGAGCGCTAGTTCTCTTCCTTCGTGTGGAGCCGGAGTTGGGACTTCGAGGTAGCTGTTCAGCGTCCACAACATCTCTTTTTCTAGTTTGTGTTCTTACTGCTTAGACTTGATTTATTTTCATTACTACTAAGTTGACATACTCACATTACTCCCTGCACCCCTGTGTGTAGATACAGGTGCTGGTACCGAGCGCTAGTTCTCTTCCTTCGTGTGGAGCCGGAGTTGGGACTTCGAGGTAGCTGTTCAGCGTCCACAACATCTCTTTTTCTAATTTTTGTTTTGTATTTAGTTCCTCATTCCGAGTCTTGATGTATTATGACAGTAGGGTTATTTTTTACTACTCGTAGATGCTCATGACAGTTGACTCCAGGTTTTGGGGTAGTGTATAAACTATTTTATTTATTTTTTGTTATTGTTGTGAACTGCTTAAACGAAAGAATTTTGTGATATATAGGAACCTTTTTTGGAAGTTATGAAAATATTATGTCAGTATGTGATTGTTGGCTAGCCTAGTTCCATGTTAGGCGCTATCACGGTCGGCTTAGGATTTGGGGTTGTGACACACATCAATGCAAAAATCAATATCCCTGTTGGGTGGCATCCCCGTGCAGGTCTGTTGGAAACACCTCGAGAAACTCACAAACAATAGGCACTAAATCTATCGAAGAAACCACGACATTAGAATCACGAATATGAGCCAAATATGCCAAACACCCTTTCTCAACCATGCGATGAGCCTTGGTATAAGAAATCGCTCTGCTGGGAGAGTGACCAGGAGTCCCTTTCCATTCTAACTGAGGAAATCCCGGCAAAGTTAAAGTAACTGTCTTGGCGTGACAGTCCAAGATGGCATAATAAGGTGACAACCAATCCATGCCCAATATGACATCAAAATCGACCATGTCAAGAAGCAAAAGGTCTACACTAGTTTCAAGACCCTCAATAATGACTAAGCACGAACGATACACACGATCTATAATAATAGCATCCCCCACAAGCGTAGACACATAAACAGGGACACTCAAGAAATCGCGGGGCACAACCAAATACGAGGCAAAATAGGATGACACATAAGAATAAGTAGACCCCGGATCAAACAAAACTGAAGCATCTTTATTACCAACTGAAATGGTACCTGTGATAACTGCATCTGAGGACTCCGCCTCGGGTCTGGATGGAAATGCATATAATCGGGGTAGGGCCTTACCATCCTGAACTACGTCACCGGGAGGACCCCTGACTGGTTGTCCTCCACCTCTAATGGGCTGGCCACTACCTCTAGCAGGCTGGCATCCACCTCTAGTATGCTAACCTCCACCTCTAACATTCTGACCTCTACCTAAGACTACCTGACCCTTACCCCTAGCTGGCTGGGCAGGTGGTGTTGTAGCTGGTGCCGGAACTATATCATGAGAATTTTGGTACTGAGGCCGATTACCCAAAAATTTCAAACAAGATCTCTGAATGTGACCATACTAATCACACTCATAACATCCATCCTGATACTGGGGCTGACCCTGACGAACCGGCTGACCACGATAATAACTCTGAATAGGAGGTGCTCTGATAGGGGCTGACTGATCAGAATAAGGCAAGTAAGAGTCACGACCCCCTGAGGCCCCATGGGATGTTTAAAGTGTTGAATTGAATGGCCTCTACCTTCAGTATCTCCGCCTCCACACCATGCACCGCTAAATCTACCGGAATGGCAAGGTCTCTTATTTGACCCCTGACCTCCCATCCGGAGAACCGTCTCAACTCTCCTAGCCACATTGGCCGCATCCTGAAATGAAATCTCAGTCCCTGTATCCTTAACCATCCGCAACCTGATGGGATGGGCAAGGCCCTCAATAAATCTCCTAACCTTCTCTCTCTCAGTTGGGAACAAAAGAATAGCATGCCGAGCCAAATCCACAAAATGATTCTCATACTGGGTAACAGTCACGCCACCCTGCTGAAGACGCTCAAACTGATGACGCTTCTCTTCTCTCGTAGTAATAGGCAAAAATTTCTCCAATAATAGGTGAGAAAACTGATCCCAAGTCAAGGCAGGTGACCCAGCTGGTCTAGTTAACAAATAATCCCTCCACCATTTCTTGGCGGAACAAGTCATCTGAAACGCGGCGAAGTCGACCCCATTGGTATCCAAAATACTCATATTACGAAGAACCTCATGACAGCTGTCCAGATATTCTTGAGGATCCTCTGAAGTAGCACCACTAAAGTGAACAGGGAAAAGATTGATGAACCTGTCCAATATCCACTAAGCATCGGTGGACATAGCTGCCCCATCAACGGACGACGCTGGAGCAACCAGCTGAATTACCCCAACTGGATTGGTTGCTGGGTTCTGAACCTGAGGAGTAGTCTGATTAGGAGTATGGGTAACAGGAGTCTGGACCCCTCCTCCAGCCTGAGATGCGGCTGCTGCAACAGGGAGTGCGCCAATCTGGGCTACAATCTCCATAAGGCCCACTAATCTGACCAAAGCATCCTGAAGTATCGGGGTAGCAATAAACCCCTCTGGAACCTGAGCTGGTCCAGCTGGAACGGTTTGAGCTGGATCCCCCTATCAATCTCAATATGGGGCTCCGCAGCTAAAGCTGCTGTCTGAGTAGTAGGTTGTATCCTGCCCCTGCCTCGGCCCCTGACGTGGCCTCAGCCTCTGCCCCTAATAGGAGCTGCCGGTGCTGCTGGAAGACTGGATTGTTGGTCGGTGGAAGAGGAAGCATGTGTTCTCGCCATCTGCGAGAGAATAGAAGAGTTCAAAGTCAGTATTTTTGAGATATCAAGAATCGCACGACATAGTAGAAATAAAAACTGAGTTTGTTCCTAACTTCATAGCCTCTGAAAGATAAGTACAGACGTCTCCGTATCGATCCTTCAGACTCTATTAAGCTTTCTCGTGAATTCTGAGACTTAGGCAACCGAAAGCTCTGATACCAACTTGTCACGACCCAAATTCCCAACCCGCAGGATCGTGATGGCGCCTAACACAATACTTGCTAGGCAAGCCAATTTTAGAAATTAATTAACCATTTTCTTTTGAACATTTACTTAAACGCAATAAGGCAATTTAAAATAAACTAAATCTAATAATTTCCAATGAATAACTTCATGAATAATAATAATAATCAATAAGTAAGCCGAACCACGAACTAAATATATAAGTATAAGACTACCCCAGGGTCTGGTGTCACAATTCACGAACCACTAAGAATACTGCAAATTGTGTATATGTTTTGAATGTAATAAAACAGTGTCTATAAAATTAAGAGAAGGCTCCAGGAATCTGCAGACGCCAGCAGATCTACCTCATGTCTCCGAGTATATGATGACAGCTACTAAAATCTCCTAATACTGACCGGTACCTGGATCTGCACAAAAGAGTGCAGAGTGTAGTATTAGTACAACCGACTCCATGTACTGAGTAACTGCCGAGCCTAACCTCGACGAAGTGGTGATGAGGCTACGACGGGGCATTAATAATATAACATGTAAACAATATATAACAAAGCAAGAAGGAAAAATTCTCAAATAAACAAAACAATAACTGTAGCAACAATTAGAATAACTCAGCCATCTTTTCCAGGTCTCAGCTATAACCAAATCTCACATAAGTTTCCAAATTTCCACACTTTGACTTTAAAAATAAAAGTAAGTGCAAACTATGAAAAACAGTAAAGTAAAACAGTAAGTTTTCAAATCTTTGCTTTTGAAAATCAATAAAACATAAGTGTCCTCTCTTAACGCTCCTTGTTGCGACATGCAACCCGCTCCCACCTGTCCACCCTTATTGCTCCTCCCTATATATATCACCCTTATTGCTCCTGTTGCGGCATGCAACCCGATCCCACCTGCCACCCTTATCACTCATTGTTACGGCGCGCAACCCTCTCCCACCAGACATATCATATCACTTTATTTATGAAACTTTTCACAATTCAAGCCAAAGCCCTTCACAATATTTTTGTCTCGACAATTATAAACAGAATTCTGTACTACTCATAAAGTTCATCAATTATCATTTCACAATCAACCAACCAAAATATATATAATCAAATACTGTCAACCAGCTCATCCTTTTTTTATGTATCACAATGAAACCAAGAGAACAACCAACACTTCCAAATACTTGAAACAATATCTAACAACAAGTTAACGAAACCAAGTAATCATGGAGACATCAATGAGCATAAAATAATTAAGCCATGAATCACATAAATTGGAAACGGGAAAAGGGATCATGTTCAACAACCGAATTGGTGGTGTATAGATACTCGTCACCTCACCTATACACCACACACATGCAAATTCACATAGCAATTAAGTGGGGATTCCTATTCCCTCAAGTCAAGGTTAAACCAAGCACTTACCTCAACCTCACGAGCAATCACTGCTCTAGCACGACCTTTCCTTTAGAATTTGCCTCTAACCCGCTAGAATCTAATCATAATTGGTTCAATATCATCAGTTATTGCTTAAAGGAATCAACTTTAATGAAACGCTATGGTTTTCCTATGATTTCTTATCAAAATACAAAAATCGACCCCGGGCCCGCTTGTTAAGGAATGAAAGGAATTAGTTAGAGATCACTTAGCAATAATTTGGAGAATAATGGGTCTTTGAAAAATTGCCTCTGGAGGTCTAGGGTTTGAGAGAATTGAAAAAGAAGTGAAAACCCCGTCTAAAATCTGATTTAAATGGGTGCGGATATCGCACATGCGAACTGGGGATCGCATTTACGAACCCTTCGATTTTAGGCAGTCATCACTATTGCAATAAATTTGTCTCATTTGCGACATTTCGTTGCCTCGCATTTGTGAATAGGAATCTCGCATTTGCGAGATCTGGGGTTGGCCCAGAACTTCACAAATGTGAAGCCTGATCTTGCAAATGCGAGATCAGAGGCCTGCAACACCAGATTTTCAGCTGTGATGAAATTTTCTAAGTCTAGCCACTCCATAGCCTACCCGAAACTCAGCGGAGCCCTCGAGGCTCCAAACCAAACATGAACGCAAGTCTAAAAATATCATACAGACTTGCTCGTGTGATCAAATCATCAAAATAGCATCAAAATCTACAAATTTAACATCAAGACTCCAAATTTCCTCAAGAACACTCAAATTTCTAACTTTTCAACCGGACGTACGAATCACGTCAAACCAACTCCGATTCTCATCAAATTTCACAGATAGGACTTAAATATCATAACAAACTTTTTCCGGGCTCCGAAACCAAATTATGGGCCTGATACCAACAATTTCACATATTTTACTACGAACCTCTCGGGATCGTCGGAACACATATTCGGTCCGTTTACTCATAATGTTGACCAAAGTTAACTAAAACCAAAATTTAACTCTAGAAATTACTATTTCTCATATTTTCATATAAAAGCTTTATGGTTTCATGCCTGGACTGTGCACGCAAATTGAGGTAAATAAAATTAAATTTTTTTAAGGATAATGAGCCTGGAATGGAGTCTTAATTTATAAGATGACCCTTTGGGTCATCACAACTAGATCTGTACCCGATAACCGAGCCTCTCATGGCTCGAACCGTCCAACTGGCGACCTGAACCGTCTACCATATAAGGCCTCATAGGGAGCCATCTGAATGCTCGACTAGTAGTTGTTGTTGTGGGCGAACTCTGCAAGGGGCACGAACTGACCCCACGATCCTCCAAAATCTATAACACAAGCGCGAAGCATATCCTCCAGGATCTGAATAGTACGCTCAGACTGCCCCTCCGTCTGAGGATGAAATGTTGTGCTCAGCTCCACCCGTGTACCCAAATCATGTTGTACTATCCTCCAGAAGTTAGAGGTAAATTGCGTACTTCCACCAATAATGTTGCCGCAGATCCTGGTACATCTTGGCAGCACATGAATGAATAGAATACCTAGAATTGTGAGCCTCCTCAAGGATCAACTCACGAATCCCATCAACATTAGGCACACATACACGACCCTGCATCCTCAAAATGTCGTCATCTCCAATGGTAACCTGCTTGGCACCACCGTGCCGAGCTGTGTCCCTAAGGACCATCAAGTGAGGGTCATCATACTGCCGATCTCTGATACACTCAAACAAGGAAGACCGAGCGATCGTGCAAGCTAGAACACGGCTGGGTTATGAAATATCCAACCTCACGAACTGGTTGGCCAAAATTTGAACATCTGAAGCTAGCGGCCTCTCACTGACTCGAATGAATGCAAGGCTACCCATACTCACTGCCTTCCTACCCAATGCGTCAGCCACCACATTGGCCTTCCCTGAATGATAAAATATGGTGATGTCATAGTCTTTCAATAACTCCAACCATCTCCTCAGCCTCAAATTGAGATCCTTCTTCGTGAACAAAACTGAAGGCTGCGATGATCCGTGAAAATTCACACGACACGCCATAAAGATAGTGCCTCCAAATGCTTAGCGCGTGAACAGTGGATGTCAACTCTAAATCGTGAACAAGGTAATTATTCCTATGAACCTTCAACTGCCGAGATGCATATACAATTACCCTACCCTCCTGCATCAATACCGCTCCGAGCCCAACACGGGAGGCATCACAATACACCGTGTAAGAACCTGAATCTGATGGTAACACCAACATCGGTGTTGAAGTCAAAGCTGACTTGAGCTTCTGAAAGCTTTCCCCACACTCGTCCGACCATCTGAATAGGGCACCCTTCTGGTTCAACCTGGTCATAGGGGCTGCTATAGATGAGAACCCCTCCACAAACAGACGGTAATAACCCGCCAAACCCAAGAAGCTCCTGATCTCCGTAGCTGAAGTGGGTCTAGGCCAGTTCTTGACCACCTCAATCTTCTTAGGATCTACCTGAATACACTATGTTGATACAACATGGCCCAAGAAAGCGGTTAAATCCAACCAAAACTCGCACTTTGAGAATTTATCATACAACTGATTGTCCCTCAAAGTCTGGAGCACTATCCTGAGGTGCTTCTCATGCTCCTCTCGACTGCAGGAGTATATCAAGATGTCATTAATAAACACAATCACGAAGGAATCAAAATAATGCGTGAACACTCGGTTCATCAAATCCATAAATGCTGTCTGGGCATTAGTCAACCCAAAGGACATCTGATGCGTGGCTAGAATTCATGATTTTAAGCATTATATACCTTGAATTTTATGTGCTTTAATGATAAAAATACACGTCGTATGTGCCTAATGGGGTTTATTTAATGTGTAGGTGAGTTGGAAACGGAAGCCGAGCTAAATGAGAGCATAAATGTCGGAAAATACGCTCAAGAGACGAAAAGGAGCGACCCGGGACAAGCCTGGTGTTAGCCAAGCGTTTGGCTCTTAAGGCCAGGAGGTGCCTGGCGTTAGCCAGGCGTTACACTTCAAACGCTAGGGGGTACCTGGCGTTAGCCAGGCGTTGCCCTTCAAACGCCAGGGGGTACCAGGCGTTATCCAGGCGTTACCTTCAAACGCCTGGGTACCTGTTTCAGTGAACTCCAAGTTTTAAAGGTTTTTAAGTGTTTCCAAGTGAGAATAGAAGTCTCTTACACGGTTAGGGTTTATCCCAACCATATAAAATAGACCCAAGAACACATCTTTGAGGGAGGAGGCGTTTTTGGAGAGCAAATACACACACAAGATCATTGAAGGAGCAAGGATTATCAGTTTTCTTCATCTTATTCTAGTATTTTCAATTCATGCAACACTTATGCAATTGTTTGATTATAGCATGAGTGGCTAAACACCCATTGTTCTGGGGTTGTGGTTTAGCCATGGATATTGTTATTCGACATTAATTTAACCTTGAATATAGTTTACTCAATATATGGTTGTTTCTTCAATTCTGTGTTTAATTGCTTAATTGTCTGGCCAGCAGTTAGGTTCTATATACTATCTATGTTATGCTTGGGAAAGCCGTATATAGATTAGAGAAGAATTGAAGAGAGCGCGATCTTAACCCTTCAGGGGAGCGGATTTGTGGTTAGGATAGGAATATACCTAGTCACCGTGCTTAATTAAACATCGTAATCTTAGTGCGTTCTAATAGATTAATTTCATAGGAATATAGGCGTTAATCTATTGAGAATAGGCGAGTAGTGCTTCGGGAGAAGGCTATGAGAGCGTTTATCGATTAATTAGCAACCATGAGTGAATTATATGAAAGGGAGAGTTAGTTAGAGTGCAATACGAGTGGTGAATAGATCACAACCCTAGAATATTTGTCTCTACTAAATACATAACAATAATTCTTGTCACTTGATAATTAGTTATTTCATAGAATCTTAGTATAAAATAGTTGCATCCTTGATTTTATTTTGGCTTGATAGATAATGATTAGAGTGATTTAGCAAGTAGTTTACACAAGTCCTTGTGGGTACCATATCTGGACTTAAAATCCTATATTACTTGTCGACCACGTACACTTGCGTGTGCATTGGGAAATCAACCAACAAGTTTTTGGCGCCGTTGCCGGGGACTTGAATATAGACTACTTTCTACTTACTTGCTTTAATTGTTATTTTATTGAGTCTAACGTCACGTGAATTTTGCTCCCATCTCAGGAACTTTGATTGAATGCGCAGGGTCAGAAGCCAAGACAGACTTGACGGCTTTGACCCCGAACCTGAGAGATCATTTCACAGGAGATTGCGAGAGGCAAGAGATACATCTAATATTCAGGACTTCTTCCGATTTCCTGTAAACATGGCAGAGGAGCAACACATGGCGGTTCAGGAGGTAGCAATGCCCAGTATTGCTAATGTTACCTCCAGCATAGTGAAGCCCAGAATCACTGGGCACTTTGAGCTTAAACAGAGCATGATCCAGCTACTTCATGCAAACGGGCAGTTTATGGGTCTTCCACACGAGGATCCACAACAGCACATTCTAAATTTCTTGGAAATCAGTGATACTTATATCACTAATGGGGTCACACCAGATTATGTGAGGCTCACGATTTTTCCATTCTCTCTATTGGGCGAAGCAAAGCGATGGCTGAAGGCAGAACTAGCTAATTTCATTACAACATGGAACGATTTGGCGAGAAAATTTATGGCAAGGTTTTTTCCTTCAGGAAAGACTGCGAAGATCAGGAGTGAGATAGTCTCCTTTCGACAGAAGACGGGTGAATCTTTATATTCAGCATGG